>JAJJWW010005160.1:0-120950 GCA_023531295.1 Papaver armeniacum | reverse complement strand
AGAATATAGAAGATAAGAGAGAAGGTTTTCATTCATCAGGATAATAGGCTTACATGAATATATTCCTTTATATACAAGTAGGAAGAAGACCCTAGACACTATATTGGGCCACACATCCATGGGCTACAAGCCCTACAACACTCCCCCTTGTGTGGTCCAGTAGAACTTCATATCCAGTGCTTCACATGTATTGCTTCGAATATAGTTCTTCAAATGTCGTCCTCTCCTTGATGACTTGTGCCGAAATCAATTGCCTTACTAAAACTTTGACAAGGAAAAACCCAAAGGATAAAACCTTGGTACAACTCTTCACATGTAGTACTTCACATGTTGTCTCGTACTTTACATGTAGTTCATCACATGAAATACGACATTCAAAGGTCGACGAGTCTAAGTTAACTGCCTCATTAAAACTTCGTCAGGAAAAACCCAGAGGGACAAAACCTGAACTAAAGAAAAGAGTGCAATATTAAGAAAACTTAGAACATAAATGGACTCGCATACGTTGCTCGATTAAAACCTTGACAAGGAAAACCCGAAAGGGATAAAATCTTGACGAAGGGAAAAGAGTACAACGTGACAGATGCAAGTAAAGGTGATCCGTTGCAGATGATCACTTTGCTCCGTTGAAGTTGACTAGTTGCTTCACAACTCCTAAGGAAGAAAATTCTTGTATAGGAAAGACAATAGTCTGAGCTGGGAAATTGCATTCCCGGTGTTTGTTGTTGTCTTATTAAAAACCTTGCCGAGTAACAAAATCATGTGGGAAAAAGTAACCTCGGTGAAGGAAAATAGTTCAACACACCATTAGATGCTCCCCCTGATGTCAGACAATTTTCATTAGTCTAATGCAGTCAAAAAAGGAGATTATCACAATGTACTTTTGGTGACTTGAATGTTTATAAGACCCTATTGTTGATTCTGGAAGTTACGTTGCTTAACAGACTATCGCATTTCATTTCTTTGATTCAGATATTTTCAGTAATATCAACGCAATCTTTATGTCTTCAACGTTCAACATACTTGATGCTTTTAGTGTTGTCTCGCTAAAAACCTTGTCGAGTAACAAAACCCTTTGGGAAAACTATTCTCGATCGAAGGGAAAAAGAGTACAACACAGCTTCAATTTCGAAGTAAAATATGTCGACATCATATCCTTGGATCCTCCCCCTAATGTCGGCATCTCCCCCTGATTACTTTCAGAGTTGTTCCAAACAGTTACTTTAGTCATGTATTTTTTGAAACTGAATATTGGTAATGACTTAGAAAATAGTCTACCATATCTCCCCCTGATTACTTTTGTTGGAAAAGAGATTATTCTTCCTTCATACAACAACTTTGGATTGCACTTTCATTAGCATTCCTTTTTATGTCTTTGTAGGGATAAAACAAATTTATGTCAATGATTACTTTTAAGTACGTGATTACATTCACTATACCATTCCAATGACGTTACGTTGGCGCGGAGCTATATCTAGCTAACAAGTTCACTGATGATAAAACATTTGGTCGAGTATATTATGTTAATTAAGTGCAATAATGCGTATATTATACTTAGATAAGGAAAGTTCATCTCCCGACACAACTTCGTCATCTTCCTTTAGACGAATTGGTCATTTATATACATATGAAACTCGACTAATCATGGGAGTGCTAGCAGGATGCATGTCCTTGTTAAATTGCCTGACAATGGACATATGCAAACTGGTGGAATAATATACCACAAGCTCGGTCATCTAGTTTAGAACATAGATAAGATCGAGATTTCCCAGGATTTTCATCTCAAATTCAGATTTTAAATAACTTGTAAGATCTCTTATTCCATTAAGAGTACTTATCATGTCCATACCGTCGACATAGATAGCTATAATTTTGAATCAGGAACTTATTTAATACGCATGGCACGAAACCTTACTTGTCTATACCTCCCCAATCAAATAGTCACTTAGACGGGTATACCACATCCGCCTGATTATTTAAATCAATAAGTGAGTGTTCTAGTGTAACTGCAAACACACTCCTTGGTTTAGAGTCATTCGACTTGGGAAGCAAAAGGCCATCATGCACTTTTGCAAATATCTTTGAGTCTAAATCTCCATATAAATAACCACATCTACCATATTTCAAGTTCTTTTGAAACTACCAAGCAAACTAATTAACTGAACATTATGATGTTCAAAAGAGTAAGCGATCCAGGGGTTTGTGAGAAACCTCGCGCCACAAGGTGATTCTTTATACTATAAGACCTCATTCTTCTCACTACACTTTGTGACAAATAACCACATATGTCCCACGGGCTTTACACTAGGTTGGTTAGCACTACCACACCAAATACCCGTATATTTGTCAAAGAACTAAGTTCTACCTGGATTGCGTAGGCCAAATATGCTATTTATTTGAAATCAATCAAAATAAAGCATGGTTCGATCTCATTTTGCTCTACTTCTGGAGCAACTATTTATGGATTATATCATCATTATGCACGCATGATCCTTCCATTGACTCAAAATGCATTCTCATAATCCGTCAGGATTTCATTGTTCTCTAGAATCATTTAAAACTTCGGAGCGTCCTCCAGTTTGATTCATGGACATATTCGGAGACAATCTTATGAGATGATTTCTGATGATATAAATAAGTTGTGCCTTACTCACCTACTTCCTTTCTATGTGAGGATTGATCGAACCAAGTGGTCTCTCCAACTTCCTTTATGGAGCCACGGCCTCAACCACACTTCCACTGAAAGTAGTTGCAACACCTTAGTCTATGGTGTATATCCCGTATTGAGGATTTGTAAACTTTGCAGGTAGGTATGCAGCTGGTATGTGTGATCTCATCACTTTAGCAACATCAATGTACATTCTGAAAATCAAATATTCTTTATCACTTCACATTTACATTTGTGGAGTACAAGAATCAATATGAGACATATTGGGAACACATCATGATGATTCCTGTCGTTCCCCTAGAAAATACTTTTTCTTATCTCCCCCCAACGACGGGAAGACTGTCTCATTAAAGTGATAACTCGCAAATCTTGCGGTTAGAGATCTCCTGCCAAAGGTTTTAAAATGTGGATAATTGTTGAGAGTAAATATCCAATAAAATTACTTAATCATTTTCGTGACCCATCATAGTACGATGTGAACTCGTAATGGCACATATATAGTGCAGCCAAAAATGCGTAAGAACACGAATGTCAGGCTTAAATCCAGTTACCAACCGGGTACGCATAAAAGGTTGACTAATATTGGGTTCTAAAAAGAATTAAGTAAATATGCGTCAATATTGCATATTCCCCAAGCAGTTAAAGGTAGGTTTGTACGCATAACCATGCCTAAGGCAACATATGTAACCTTTGATAATAGCCTTTGCGAGACCTTGGGGTATAGGATACTCTGCATTGATCCTATTAAACATGCAATAACCATCAAATCCTTTTGATGTACACTCGCTAGCATTTACAAGGGGTGGTGAGCCCTTACATGTAAAATATGTGCTAGTAGTTTTCCAAACACAAATTTCTTGGGAACTATAACTAGTTCAAAATGTCAAAACATTCACCAGAGCCATAAGTCATGTTAATGGTCCGCATTCTGCATGAATATTTTTCTAAATTTTGCCTCGTTTTCTTTGTAATATGGAATTTGTACCATTTGCATCTTAGGATGGCCTCGATCCAGTTTTACTGAAGACTTTGTAAAAATGAGTGATATGCTTTCTTACCTAAAAGCATATTGGGAAGGGGTTGTGCATCTAGTACTTTAGAGAACACTTATTGAGAGATATACCGTCACTTCGCATTCTGTAAATCTTTTTCCCATTGTCTCGTCAACTCAAATAAAGTGATGTACGTATGATTCCTTTCCATACAAAATATCATGTCACAACCAAAGTTCCCTTATCGTTATGTCAAAGCCTGTATGAGTCAATTCCCAAAATTTCATCGTCGGAGTCAATATGGATTCAATAATCCAAACACTACAGTGATTTATATTTCACTAGATTGACTCATTAGTTTTCTCTAAGATATGTTTTCTTTCACATGCATTAGAGATATAAAAGATGCAATCAATTACATTCTCATCACTGTGAGTTTCCATATGATATCCACTTGCATGGGTCTCTTTGGAATTTAACAAGGTGATTAGCTCTTGGTACATATAGAGCTTTTGTGACTTTTAATCTTTGTTCCGTCTTGGAAACAAATTTTAAGCCGTGCTTCGCTCGATAATCCAATCATCGTAGTTTATAATAAGTGGTGTGGCCTTATTGCGTAACAAAAGTGGTATTCAACTCAAGTAATTTAGAGTGAATATATTTTACGTTTCAGGGGGATGATATATTGTTCATCCAGATATATCTCAAGTACATTAGAGAATTTATGTCTTGTAGGAATGATGTACTTTTCATTCCATAAACACATACATTGGATCTAGTTCAATTAAATAATCAATTGGCCATGCAAAGTTCCTCTAGTCATTAAAGTTAATGTCTAAAGTATGACCTTCCTATGGAAATTGGTTGCTATTATGGTACCCGCATTACATTGCTTGTACCAATACCAGTAAGAAGATTCTTTCCCAACTCTTTGGTGAGAGCTAGAATTACACTTAGCTTCATCCAATGTTCAATTGATACATATACTTTGATGTCATTACTGCTGGGGGAAAAGTACATATTTGTCCCATGATACATGTTCCTTTTCACATGCTTTAAATGAGTCGGTACGTCTAACTCTCATTACTTCGAGGTTCTTTCTATTTTCAATTTTGCTATATTTAGCTTAATTTGAGAAATTTCTTTATCTTAACAGGCCAAGAGAATCTCACTACACACGACAACCACTTACTTTAGGTTGAATAGATTACTAAAGATAATTTTCTCGTTGTTATACTTCACATATACTGGTTCGTTAGTATCATGGATGAAGTAGAGGAATGGAAATTTTCTGATTCATATTACCTTTTGTGAGTTCTTCCACAAAAAATTAGAATACATGTGATTTTATTTTGCAACGTATCATTTGAAACTACCGACTCTTTAATAGTCGAGCAAGTGGATTACATCCCACAAAAAACTCAAATTTTGGGAGACAATATCAAGTACACAATAATGGTCCAAGTACTTCTAAACCTCAAATAAATACACTGGAATCGAGTTGGTACAACCAATTGAACAAAAGACATCATTCAACCATAACTAATATTATATTCAACATTGAAATTGACCCTTTATATAATATGGACTTATCTAAAATAAAAGAATGTTCTAAAAACAAATAAATAAGCCCAATAGATGTTCAATGTAAAGACCCACATTATTTATAGTTACATACCTCAGGCATTAGTTCTCGCAGTGCATAGCCGAAACCAGAATAGACTTGGTCGCGCATGATTCAAAACCAGAACATGACACATCTGCAGTGGGTCTGGATAGGACATGCTCGAACCTGAACCAACCGGTTTGGCTGGACCGGATTGGACCGGACTGGCTGCAATTCTCCTCTTTTCCCATAAGATTTCCTCGTAATCGGATCACATTACAAAACCATAGACGCATTATAAAATATAATCACTCCCAACCGTATATTATGGTACAAGAGAATAACACAGAGAAGATGTCAAGTTAATTTTAAATCGCACATAACAGATGATGATCTCTCCAATACAAAAGCAGGGAGAAAAAACATAACAACCACAAACGTATATTATCGTACACGGTCAAACAGTACAAAAGCAGGGAGAGAAATATATATATATATATATATATATAACAGACAAAAACGTACATATCGTCATAAATCATACAACACATATAATCTCTTCAATCATGCAGTGAGAAAAATATATTTAAACAATCAAATCAGTTTATCAGGCAGACATGTTTACAAAGATGAATAAAATGATGGCATATGGCAAAAATGAATGATGATTTATTAATTAACAAAGATGAATATACAAACAGCAGACATCTCAATCAATTATGGACTAAAATAAAATAACAATAGAGAAAAAAAATTAGAGAAACTCTAATCCATGGACAGAAGATAGAGACAGGACAAAACACACATGAGAACAAATTAAATATGGCAGACAAAGAGTTTCTTATGTATATAGGAGATCAGAGAATCTTTACATATAAACAAACATGATATGATACACTTCTCTTCAATCAAAGGGATAAACAATCAAACATGGAAGAAAAAAAATAATCATAATAAAGAGAAGTTTAGGGATACCGTGAGTTGGAACGGCTGTAACGTCTCAAAACCAGAACGGTCAGGTTGTGACTTGGATGGAACGGCTCTGAGAAACTCGGAACGGTCGGGTTTCTGACTCGGTTGGAATGGCTCTGAGAAGAACTGGGCTGGAACGGTGCTGGTTTGTTGTATTGGACATTTTCCTTCCACAGATTTCCTTCTCATCGGAATGCAAACGGACAGGGTTGGATTTCTTACCACAGCGAACAGGAGGACCCCAGATTTCCTTTGATTTTCTTCATTTTGAGCGGACAGATTTTTCCTCCTTTTTACTTTTTTTTTTTCAAGAACAGAAGCACAAATCCAATCCATTGAATACAGTGATTTGCGAAACTGGCGAAGAGCTGGTTCTTCCCAAGAGTGCAGTCGATGAAGAAGAGGAAAAAAAAATTGGCTGCTCGGTTAGAGGATCGTGACTGATAACGTATTGCAGTGGAGAATATAGAGAAGATAAGAGAGAAGGTTTTCATTCATCAGGATAATAGGCTTACATGAATATATTCCTTTATATATAAGTAGGAAGAAGACCCTAGACACTATATTGGGCCGCACATCCATGGGCTACAAGCCCTACAACTTTAATTTTAAGTTAATTAGTTCAAGGGTATTGAAGTAAAATCACCCTATTTTGTCTTATTGGGTATACCCCAATCGATCTGGGTATACCCCAATCAAGCCAGGTTAAGAAAAGCCTGATTTTATTTTATATATTTATTGCTTTTGCTTAACAAAATTTCGGTACAATTGATGTTTTATTCCATTATGTGTGTATGGATGTTTGTGTGATTCAATTGGTTCCGGTTAAGAAAAACTATTGTTATCTTGCTTTATTGTGTGGTATCAATTGTTTAGGCTTACAAAATTTCGGTGCAATTGCGGTGCTTTAATGTCTATGTTGTTTCAATTGCTTCCGGTTGAGGTGAATAATTATGCAAGTTGATTTATTTTGATTTGTATGAATTGTTTATGGCTGAACGAAAGAAAATGTTTACGGGATGAATTGTTTAGTCCAATTCGATTCCGGATAAGAGAAACTAAGTTAATTCTGATCTTAATTAGACTTATCAAAGTGGAGGTTTCGTTTATTCAAGTCTAATCGAATGCCTTAACAAGAAATACTAGTTAACTAACCTAGTACTTGTCTTGTTTAAAAGTTAAAGGTCTAAGTTATATGGATAACTAGAACCGAACAACGATGAGAAAAATAGAGTTATCTTTATTTTGGTCTTATCGAACAAAAAAAAAACGAAATTTGGGTATTTGTACAATCGGTTTAGCAAAGGAAACTAAAGTGCTTAGTTGATTTTTGGTTTGCTAAACTATTAGGTAAAATTGCTTTGGGCAATTGTATCCTTGATAACATATCGAAACATAATTACTTTGTAGTTTCGGTTTTGATATTGGTAATCAAAAATGGTGTGTGGAACCCTCGTGCTTAACTCTATAGGTTGCAAGTCTATTTTGAGATTTGTAAGATCTTTTCGATTTGTCCTTTATTTTTTCATTTCTTTGTCACTTTGTGACAAAAAGGGGGAGAAATATATGGAGTAAACAAGTGATATTGGTATTGATTTATATTGATTGGTATCACTAAGGGAAAGGAAAATGGTGCTTAAACGTTTATCTAACGAAAGAGTAAAAGCATAGACAAAGGGGGAGTAACATATCATATGATACTTGTATATATATGGACTATAAGGGAATAACAAAGATGTGCGGATTGATAAAATCTACCTATCTTACCTTTAAGGGGAGTATTAGCTTTGTTATTATAATGTCAACAACGGCATTTATGGATTGAATGTATACATGTTATTGTGATGTTGAATTCGGGAATCAAGCGTATGTGTAATGAATTCTTGTAATTTGTTTATCCATATGATGTAAGAGTTTTGTCACTAAAATTGACAAAGGGGGAGATTGTAAGAGCATTGCTCGGTTGAACCCATCAAGTGTTGGTATGTCAAGTTTGGTTGTCATATTTTAGTGAGACAAAACTCATTTTAAGGGTCGCTTGATTATGTACTAGAGTCAACTTCGTATATGTTAGCTTGAAAGGATTAGGATATGAGACATTACAAGTATTGAGAAGACTTGAAGAAGTGAAGAAGTAAGGAGCTACAACGACAACATCATCCTTCCACTTGAGGTTAGTGATATTTGACTTGAACTGTTTCATTCCCTAACATATCTTTCAAGTCGTGCATATTGAAAACAAAATTGCGAAGCATGAATGATATACTCTAGTTAGACATAGTATTAAGAAATACAATACGAGGTTTATTGCTTAACCATTAAACTTTGTATATAAGGTATCGACATAATTGTTTGAATGCTATTGTGATTATGTATGGGTATAAGGTGAAGATTTCATCATAGTAAACAATGTTTTACATTTGTTTTAAGGAAGTAAATTCATGAACTTGTTTTGTGAATCGAAAAGGAAATCGCCATGCATTATTGGTATTGTTATTCATTGCATATCTTTGAACTACCAATATGTGTTATTAGTATAACCGCTCATGACTTGTTTATGTTCTTGGTAAAACTATTCACGAAGGCCTGACTTTTGTATTGGTATGACTTTTATTAGTGAAACCGATCTTAAGTAATCACCTGAGATGGTATGATCGATTTTGTGATTTTGTGTATGACCAACTCTGGGTAAAGGGGAACCGATCCTAGTAAGAGGTGCAACATATCACAAAGGGGAATCGATCCTAGTAAGAGGTGCAACATACCACAAAGGGGAATCGATCCTTGTATGAGGTGCAACAAGTTTTTAACAGAAAGGGGAACCGATCCTATGGACATGTGCAACATGTTTTTAGGCAAAAGGGTACCGATCCTATGGACATGTGCAGCAAGTACAAATTAGATACCATATATATGTGGGAAACCGATCCTAGTACCTAGTTAACCGAATTTTTGGAAAGCTAGTGTGACTATGCACAATACTCACATGGAGGTAGAACCGAAACTTGTTTTGGTAGAACCGTGAAACCCATGATTTGTGAATGATTGTTCTTGATCAATCACATAGTTCTTGAATGTCAAATGAACCAATTCTAAACTTGTTTGGAAGTGTGGCAAATCGGTTTCAAGGTTGTAAGTATGAAAGAGGACTTACAAAGTAAGGATGTCGACATACTTTGAACATGTGCAGTAACGCTAATCTTTAATTGTTCAAAGTTATTCCTTAATAGATAAAGGAAGAAAATCTTGGATCGAATAAAATAAATTGAGAATCTTTTATTTAAGGTTTTTAATTTTATTTTAGGAAAATAAAAATTAGTAATGTGCATTTACTAGTTGGAGATTTTCCAAGAGATTTTCGATCATTATTTGGACAAAGCATTTCCAGGAATTTTGGAAACCGAATCTGGAATATATATTGCATATCCTGAGAATATTTTCGGTTTTGGAAATTCCTTGGTGTCCAAACTTCCTTGGTCTATAAATATGAAAGTTTGCATTTCAAGCAAACCAATCCTCGTACAGCAAAAATATCTCATTTGTGTTGCTACTGGTGAAGCCGCCTATTCGGAGAGGAGAGTAACCTAATTAGGCGAAATCTCTTATGGCCGCTCAGTTTAAAGCCTTCTTTGGGATTGAGAAGCTCTATTAGTACCGTTGGTGGGAAACTAGATAATTGCGGTTTATCTTTTGTTTTCGATTGATTTGATTGACTAACGGTGGTTGAACTTTGATTGCACCTAGTTTGTTTATGCTTGAGAATCTTCTCTTCTGATATAAGATTCACTCAAACTAGATCGAAGTTTCGACGGGGATCTTTAGACTGTTTGTAGTTCTAAAGACGTCTTGTGATAATCCATTGTTAACAGACTCCGTTCTGTGCGTGATTGATCACAAGAGATTCAAGTTAATTGTGTGCAGGTGTTTATTGAAGATCTAAGAAGATTTAAAGACAAATAAGACTTTGAAGATTTCTGTTTTGGGATTCATAATCTTTGGTGTGCACAATACTTGTTTCGATAAAAGAGGATCCAACTATAATCGGTTTATCCTTGTGGTAGATTAGATTGATTAGTTGTGTAGATCGGCATCAATACAATTCTTTGTGATTAAAAGTATTGATTGCAAAATCTTAACAATTACCTTTGGTAGTTGATAATAAGATAGATCTAAGAACCTGACAAAGGAGTTTATTGAGATAAACAGAAAAGCCTTTGTCGAACTCACATCACTTGGTTGAAAAGAGTTGCTACCAAACAGATTTGTTGTTCCTTCACTGTTTGGAATATGAACCAAAGGAATTGTTCCAAGTACGTGACTTATTACAAGTTGGAGGCGTGGGAATACAGACGGAACTAGGTGAACTATAGGTTTAGTTGCTTGGTCTCAACTATACGAAGTTGGTTTGATTTTGTATAGCGGCTTAATCCTGAGAGTATTCAATTCTGGACAAGGTCCCGAGGTTTTTCCGCATTTTTGGTTTCCTCGTTAACAAAATCTTGCGGTGTCATTTACTTTTATTTTCCGCAATTATAATTGTTGTTATTATAATTTAAATTAAATCACACAAACGTTAATTCCTATTTACTTGATAAGTAATCCTATTGTGTTTGGTTAAGTCCGAACCCTTTATCAAGTAAACATACTTCGTCGTTGTATTTTCTCGATCTCGTATCCATAGACGATCACACGAAGTGTGAACCGATTTGTTGTATTGTCTCGACTCAGTCCATAGACAATCACTTTCGGAGAAAGGACTTATAGGTGGAAAAGTTTTAGTTTGAGGTATATTTGGGTACCCTCGTCTTTTCAATTTTTTAACTAGATATTCCGATAAACAACATCGGTACATGGTCGATATAGCCTCATCAGTCTGGTATAGATTTTAGAGGTCAAAATTTTGTACTAAATTTTTTTTTCTGGGTGCTAAGTAGTAATTCATATCTTATATGCTAGTTTCATAAAAGCATGACCTTAAAGAGGCAATTTGGGCATTTTTCCAGGGTGGTGGTAAAATTAGATTTTGGCGGAATTTTACATTAAGAAGTTCTAGTAGATAAGGAAGATCATGCTTTTGTGGTTTCAGTCATGCACGAGAGGCATCATGCCTTTTCCCCCTCATGTAAGGTGATTGGGCATGATTTATCAGAGTGTAAATGCAGTGCTCTGTTTATTGGTGTGACACATTCAAACACCGACGTTGATGCTGCTTACATTGAAAAGGAGGTACCACATGTTGTTCAATTTGCTCCCAAAAAGGTCGATCCTCAAAAGAAGGGGACTGCACCAGTATCGATGGAAAACACTACTTATGTCGTCGGTACATTTGCTAATTTTCCAGGTGTACTCATTACTCCTTCTATAAATGTTAGCGCTATTAAATCTCCAACATCTTTGGATATTCCAATAATTAATGATAGGATGGATAGCAATGCAAGTGAAAAATAAGCTTCAAATATGTTCAACATGATAGTCGACATCATGAGAGTCACACCGTAGATTCTAGTTCATTGGTTTCTCATGAATCGGTGAATAATGTGATATCTCCAGTGCAACATGATAGTCGGCATTACGGAAAATTCTCCTATAAGGGAAACTAGAATTAGCGTGGTGGGTATACACAATGTTAGTTGAGGGTAACTTGTATTTTTTTTAACAAATAACGCTTCAAGCAGTTCATCAAGCCATTGAAAAATTAGAAACAAAGGTTGCTAACGAAAGATCTCTTATTACTACGAGTCTTGGTAGTAGCGTCGGTAATACTATCACTCGTGTTTCCTTGAGAGGAACTCGCTGGGCAGGCTTATCTAAGGAAAAAGATGAGATTCATTCACAATAAGCAAGAAACAAAAAATAGTTCTCCTCCCAGAAGTTGAACATGATTGACATTGTAGATACCAATAGGTTTGATATGCCAGCCATGTATACGGATGATAAGGAATATTATGACTATTCAATATTTTCATTATTGCCGGTATTATATGGTTATTAAAGATATTCTTTCTCCTCCATCGGTTGGGTTTCAACAATTTTTACGCAAGAAATAACCAAAACATGGAAATTTCATGAAAGCTCCTCAAAAATAAATAAATAATAATAATCAGGTGAAACGCTTTACATGAGCTTATTGATGTAATTTATAGATTTTCCAGCTTTATTTATTTATTTATTTTCTGCTTACTTTCTTTTCTTTGATGGAGGTTCAGGCCTATATCCCACTCTATTTGTGTTTTGTTTTTGCATTTTATAAATAAATTATCCTCGAGAGTTTGTTAAAAAAATTATCTAAGTCCATTTCCCCTAAATTTATAAAGTCATCGGATTTCAATTCCTAGGCCAAACATCATTTAATGTGGAAAGGGGAGATTTGTAAGATTTCGGTTCCCCCCAACTCATGAGATTGTTGGATTTTTATGTCCATAACAAGCCATATTGGTACCCTGAAAAATAAAATTATGAGCTCAATGAAGTGCCTACGACGTAAACACAAACTGTAAACAAAATTTGGAAACTCAGTATATCTCTCTTTTCTCTTACGTCTCTGTGGCTTCCATATTTTCTTAATACACAATGTTGTGCATACCACATATTTTCTTAATACACAATGTTGTGCATAAATTATAGCTCAACGCAATGCTTAAAAAAATGTAATTCTCAGGTTTATATTTGATAAATGACATTCCAAATGTATGCCATTACTGGAATCGAATAAAACAAAATGGTTATACAAATATTTATTTCAATCGGTAAAGTAAACTGGCTAATTTGGGGGCCATATCAATTATTTGAGGCCTATCTTTTTGTTCACCCTGTCCAGAGAAGGGGATATGGGGTGTAGTGTATGAAAATACCAAACTACCCTCTATACTAACCTCAATAATCATACTTATCTAAAGAGAATACAAAAAGCTAAATATTTCTATTAACAATCTTTCATCAAAATACTAAAACCTTTTTGTGTTTTCAAATTTCCATGATAATGGAAAACTAAAACCTAATCTAAAAAACAATTCAATTCAATTTTATTTTATTTTTGGTTTCAAATAATATTCTCGGTGAGAAAAAATTTGGGTGATTGAGTTAAATCCCTCAACAATTTTGGTTTCAAATAATACTGTTTAATCAATTATTTAACTATGAAACTCTGAAATTTCCTCGACAAATTTTTCTAATGAAAATCAATCAAAATCGGTTGATGTAGATCTAATACATCTGTTGATTGTTGTTGATGATTGTCAAACACGAAGAATGTCGACCATAATCGGTCGATAGGGTACATATACATCAACCGGTTTTGGGTTGATTTAATTGATGTTTGATGAACATCAACTATAATTGGTATACATATATGCCTATATCAACCGATTCAGTAACCTTGTTTGAATTTTTTTCGCGGACAAAGAATTGGTAGTTACATGTGTGTATAAACTGTCAGTCGTAAAACCTTTGTTCGTATTTTTACAAAAAGTAATAATCCGGTGATTGTAGGTATATTTTATAATCCAATTAGTTTCCCAAAATTTCAAGTATACAATTGGCCTACGCCGATTCCGCCCAACTTTTGTCCTCTTTTTGGCTTAAAAGACTAGTTTTATTTAGAATATATATGTTGGCCCATTCTCTATCATACACTACTTTATTCAATGAAAATTCATTATTCATTAATTCGTTCAAAGATATCATTCGATAATGCCGAATCCACCATCATCAACTACCAAGTCAACTGCTGCAATGGAAGAATAGATACCTATAATAACCAAACAAACTACTCCACAAGAAAATTCATCACTAATTAACAAATATATTGATGCAAAGGAATAAGGGATATATACTTAGAATAAATAAACAAATTACTCCAAGAGCAAATCCATCATCAACTACCAAGTGTATTGTTGCTATGGAAGGAAGGGATACAAAAGAGAAACAAACAAATTCAAGACAAAATCAAACTTTGGGACATAGAAAAGGATGTTGCGGAAGAGATCAAATGGGTTAAAAAATTTACATCGTCAAGGATCTTCCCGAAGAACATTGACATAACATATATTTTGGAATCAAGTTGCAACCGGTCCTTTCATTCCCAAGTTGGAAGGTATGTACAGGAAACCACGCCAATATTACGAACTGGGATAAGTTTCTTCAAGGACCATTCATGTTAAAAAAATGTGTTACAAGTACAAAGAGTTTCTCGCTAGACGTAGAGAGGACAGGTCTAAGACACAGACTGCGTATACTAAACGGAGATGAGAGCCGTTTTATCATTCAGAGTTTTTTTTTTAAAGGAGATCCATTCAATAAAGCAATTACTGATTGTTACATAGCTTTCCTCTAATGAGAAAATCTAACCATACTGGGGCATTATCATCCCAGAAAATAAACTGGAAAATACTACTTGCATTTTTAGCTAATTCATGAGCTACGCTATTTGTTTCTCTTGGAACATGAGAAACAGACCACTTATTAAAAGGCTTTAAAATTTTAAGACAATCTCTGATGATTGAACTAGCTGTCTACTTTATAGAACCTTGTTTTCCAATCAGAGCATTGGCTACATTAAGACAATCTCCCTCCAGTTTGTAGTTTTGTAATCTCTTTCCTCTGTGCCATCTTTATTGTTTCATATGCATCTAATGCCTCTGCCTGCTCCTCATCTTCTGCTACTGATGGTACGCTCCCTGCCCCTTGAAATCCACCTGCATCATCAATTATTATTAGTCCATTTCCCATCCTATTATTCAACTTATAAAAATAGGCATCAAAGTTAACTTTATAATATCCAGACTGAGGTACAATCCATGAAACCTCAGTCACAGATAGACTAGTCATAATTCTGTTGGACATCAAACTTCTTCTATTTTTGAAAAGACGAGGGTACCCAAATACACCAGAATCTTTAAATTATCCACCTATAAGTCCTCTTACCAAAAGTGATTGTCTATGGACAAAGTCGATATAATAAGACAAATCGGTATTCACACTTTGTGTGATTGTCTATGGATACGATATCGAGACAATACAACAATCAAAGTGTGATTATTTGATAATAGGTTCGGACTTAACCAAAATCTATAGGATCACCATCAAGTAATACGGAGTTAACATTTGTGTATTTTACTTTTAATTATAATAAACAATTATAATTGTGGAAATAGAAAAGTAAAAGACAAAACAATATTTTGTTAACGAAGAAACCGCAAATGCAGAAAAACCCCGGGACCAAGTCTAGAATTGAATACTCTCAGAATTAAGCCGTTATACAAAATCTAAACCAACTTCGTATAGTTGAGACCAAGCAACTAAACCTAGTTCACTTATTTTCTTCAGTATCCCTGCGCTTCCGAAATTCAACAAGTGCATGCACTGGAACAATTCCTTTAGATCGTATTCCAAGCAGTAAAGGAACAATAAATATGTTTGGTAACAACTCTATTGATTCTTTCCAAATAAAGATATCTCAAGTCATATGCAAAGGCTCTTCCGTTTAAACTAATAAACTCTTTTGCCTGGTTAGATCAATCTATCCAACAACTACCGAAGTAGCAGAGTTTAAATTTGCAATCAATCAATATAGAATCCAACAAGGAACTATAAAGCGATGCCGATCTCACACAACTAATCAATCGAATAAATCTGATTCTAGTTGGATCCCAACCGATCAAGGTTTGTGCTACACAAAGATATGAAAAACCAATAAGAAATCTTCTTTGTCTTCAAATCTTCTTTAATCATCAATTAATTAAACCTGCACAACACCACTTGAATCTCTTGTGATCAATCACGCACATATCGGAGTCTGTACAAACAGTTCTAAAGATCTCGTCGACATTTCGATCTAGTTTGAGTGAATCTTATATCAGAAGAGAAGATTCTCAAGAATAAACAACTAGGTGCAATCAAAGTTCAACAACCGTTAGTCAATCAAATCAATCGAAAACTAATAAACTACAATTATTTGTTTCCCACCAACGGTACTCATAGAGCTTCTTGATCCCACAAAAGTCTTTAAACGAGCGGTCGTAAGAGATTTCTCCTAATTAGGGTACTTTCCTCTCCGGATAGACGGCTCCACCAAAAACAACAAAAAGATGAAGTTTTCCTGGCTCTTAGGATAGTTTGTTAGTAATGCAAACTTAGGTATTTATGTGGAAGATCTTGCTTTCAAAACTTCTTCCAACCTTGATAATTAAGGCCAGCTGTAGACACCTCAAAATTAACTTCTTTTTATCCCAAAACTTCATTCAAAGCTACCTTGATAATTGAATCTCGCACCAGAAAATAGTGAGAATTTCATTTTATGCAATTACAAGATTAATGTGGCAGCCTGGTGGCAAGTTAGTTTATCATCTCAATGTACTAGTGTAAGCAAGTTTGAACTTTAATAGTTTATGCAAGTAAAATGTTAAGTTTTCCGTCTTGTTTTTCTATCTCATTCCTCCAAATGGTCCACAATTAGCGTTTATTAAATGACATGTAGGCCGATTCTATCATTAAAAGGTTAATCATTTGTCTGTAACTTTCTTCAACAACAAACGGCCTTTATGGACATCCACATTGTCCAATTGTTATTTCCTTTCTCCAAATGGTCCATAATTGACGTTTGTTAAATGACATATAGGATGATTCTAGCACTGAAAAATTATCCGTTTTTCTGTAACTTATTTTAACAACAATCATCCACGTTGATCGATTCTGAAAAATTTCCAGAAAAATTTATTTTAGAGGCCTATAGGGATATCAACATAAGAGGATTTCTCTTTGCATTCAGAATCAATGTACGTTTCATGCCATATAATTTGATTCTGAAAATTTTCCTGGAAAATTAGTTTCACAATCGACCTTTAAAGACATAAATATAAGCCGATTTCTATGTTCATTTCATAAAGTTTCTTGGTAAATATTCGACATACCCAAAACCAAATCATCTGTATTCATTAAGCATGGTCAAATTGCAATGTACAATATATGAAAGCGACAAAATATAGATATCCGATAGTTCATTATCTTAACAAATTCAAAACCCTTATTCCAACACTTGAAGACCATTGATTTAATCCGGCTCGACCAATTCATTCCAACATTGCATGCCGGGTTCGTATTTTTTTAACCGGTCCTTAGTGAGACATGAGTCATCATGAATGGAAATTATTTTTGAACAACCTTCACAGAGAGCTTTAATGGACAACTGCTGATGTGTCGGCCTTCTGGACGATAAGACAAAACTAAAAATTCAAACTTCCGGTTTCGTTGACTAAGCAAAATGAATAACGTTTTTGGATTAAAACTATCTAATTTTTATGATTCAATATTTTTATGTTATTCTTAGAACTCCAATTGAATCTAGTACATTATGTCTCTCGCAACCTCGCTTTCAATCTATTCGTTTTTCAAATCCAAAGCGATATCTCTTACTTCTTTTCTTCTAGTATGAACCGTAAATCATAAGTGTAATCATACACAATGGTGACAGTGAAGTGTGAGAGATTATAAATTAATCACATGTAAATCAAACTAAATGAAATAAAATCAACTTAATGGAAATAACTAACCCTCCTGTTGATGGTGGATTTTCGTTTAAGGTTAAATTTGTAAAAAACCAGAAAATCATGCGCTGACATCTTGCAAAAGACAAAGCCATTTATAAGTGACGGATACTCCTCACTTAACTCACCAAGAATGGAGCATGTAGCAACAATCCCATTCTGTGAATACATGAAATTCCTCCAGTGTTGGAGCATGCAAAGAACAATCCCTTCCTGTGAATTTCATATCGAACCTTGTATTTCCCGTACCCATTATCGGTGTGGCATGACGACCGAGTGTTACTCTTACAGAGTAACACGAACCTCCAAGCACTATAATGAATCCATGTACGAAATACCCGTACAGGCTGATTCTCGGTGTGTTATACTAGCCCGAGCCCTCTCGGTGTGTTATACTAGCCCGATTGAGCCCCTCTCGGTGTGTTATACTAGCCCGATTGAGCATCCGGACTTGACTGTATCAGTCTCCGGATATGATCTAATCGCAGTCATCCAACTCCACAAGCATGATTGGATGACCACAGATCAATTCCATCACCCCCAAGCAGGTATGGAATACACACGGCCTTAGCTTGCCAAATATGATCTGATCGCAGTCATCCAACTCCACAAGCATGATTGGATGACCACAGATCAATTCCATCACCCCCAAGCAGGTATGGAATACACACGGCCTTAGCTTGCCAAATATGATCTGATCGCAGTCATCCAACTCCACAAGCATGATTGGATGACCACAGATCAATTCCATCACCCCCAAGCAGGTATGGAATACACACAGCCGACCCGCATGGTCGACCATTGGCCTTCGCTTGCCAAGAAACCGTCCATACCAAGCATTATGGGCGGAAAACCCTAAATTAGGGTTTGCGGCATATTACATGTGTCGCAAAACGGTCTCAACCGTCCATCTTCGCAGGTATAGATGGAGGGTGTAGATGTAGACTCAAAGGGCCCGGAGCATGTCGACACAATCACCATGTGACCGCCTACACACTTGGCCAATCGGTCAAAGCCAACCGTGGTTGGTTACAACAAAACCGTCCGCCCAAAGGAGCATGGTCGCGCGGCTTTGAAAGCCAAAAATAGGGTTTGAGCCATCACGCGCGTCCATCTTCTCCGGCACGAATGGAGGGTCACGATCAAATCGAGCAAGGCCGGTCATACCAGCATGACCACCGTGGGCCCATCTACCTCCTCTTGCGGTCGGCCAAGGCACATCATTCCCGGCCAACCCAAAACGCACGCCCAAACTCGTGCGGTTACACTCCCAAATCCTAAACCGATCTCGACCGCTCAACTTCACCGGATGATTTGAATGGCTTAGATCACGTTTTCATGGGATAATCAAGTATAGGTGTGAACACCAACCTACCACCTACACGGTGGTATGATCGACCAAGACCGACCAAGATGGGTCGTCTTGGGGCGCGCGCCCAAACTTGGGATGACACGCGGTTATCAATTCCTTTGCGGCAAGAGATTTCGCAAACCGATCTCAACCACTCCTCTTTGACGGTCAAATTGAGTGGCCTAGATTGCATCTCCATGAGACGGTGAGACATGGACGTGTACACCATCATGCCGTCAACACGCATGTATGGTCGGTCCTCCACAAAATCCTTCCCATGCTTGGTTTCGACCAAGCTGAAGAGTGATGCTTGCGCACCTCTTTAAAAAAAAACCTATTTCATCAACGGTCGCAGATGAGTGTCTCAAACATCATCTCATCCGTCCGACTTCACCAGCTTGGTTATACAACCCCAGTCGGAGTTATTTGGTTAGTGAGGAGTCATTACCCATCACTTTACCACACCGTAATGCAGTACCTGCATAAAATACACACGATACTCCACAAGTATCGACTTTCTGAATAACGCAGTTATTCAATTCAGCATTACATGCTATCTTCCGTGGATCCACGATCCACATTCCAGACATCAATCATGTCACAAACTGGGGGATACATACTGGGGTATTGGTCTGGCGGTTTACAGCGTGCAGCGTGCAACGCGCCATTACAAGAACGTGTTAGGAAGTCATGGACGGTTAGAGATGAACTGGAGAAGTGGGCAAGACCGGTCGTATGCTACCGACACACAACTCCACCACTCCATCATTCCATTACCTCCACTTCCCACGAGAAACGTGAATGAGGCTCAATGACTTGTATAAATAGGTTCTCCGCCCTATTTCAAACAACACAAGACAACAGAACAACACAAGTTCGAGACGACGAAAACCAAGTGTTAATACAACATCGTATTCAAACACCCGAGCCTGCTTGCATCAACCGTAAGCTTGCTCATCTTTCTGTTACAAGTCATAAGCAAGCCAACATCTTCACAATCTCAACACCTTCTTCGCTTCCCTCCCTAAGATCAACCCCATCTCCTTCACTTTGTGACCGAAACAAGTCTGGAACGGCCATTTCTTGGTTTAGGCCGGACTTGCACAGATTGATCTCTCGAATCTACAAGCACTCACCGCGCAGTGCATTTGTTGAAGGTTTAAATTCATTCCTCATCCACACCCCAAATTACCAAATTCAGCAGGAGTAGTTTTCACCCATCAACAATTGGCGACCACAGTGGGAGATTAATCTCTCGGTCGTAAAATCAATTTCTTTGAAATCCGATTCAATTTCATCAATTTCAAAAAGGGTAGATCTTAGAACCAATTCAATTAACAATTCATTTCAAGATGGTGGAACTCAGGTCTGGATCAGCAATCAATTCGGACGGAGCTAGCGTGGATAACACTCCCGGTGTTGACGTGCCTGTCAGTGGAGCTACCGTAGCCGACACATCTCGAGGAGCCGTTACCCCTGTCACCAACACTAGCGGAGCAGGAGACATCCCAGCAGGTGTAACACCTCCCATCACCAGAGCCAGAGCAGCCGCAAATCCTGGCATCTCTTCGAGCGTAACGCCTCCAGTGGTTACCAGAGCAACAACTTTCACTCCTCCATCAGGACGAGGAGCCGGAGACACAAGAGGAAGACCGCCGTCTAGTACCATTGCAGACTTGATGGAGAAACAGGAAATTCTTGCTAAAACTCAAACAGATATGGCCGCAACTCAGAAAGAGGTACTCACTTTCCTTAAAACTTTGACTGAACGATTGCCGCAAGATTCACGACAACCCTTGGAGTCGGCGAGAGATACATTCAATACACCCGGAGCGGGCGTTTCCACTCTGACTCACATGAATGAAGAAACTCGTGTTGCTCCTGAGCGCCAAGGGGAGAGAGGCCAGTCTTCCAACTTCATTACGCGTGAAGATCTAGAGCGACTTCTCCAAAATCGAGGAAAAGGGGACCAAACGGACATACACCAACATCAGCCGCCGTACCCTCAAGATGTGCAACGGATTCCTCTACCAAGAGGTTACACCTCTCCCCAGTTCTCCCTCTACGACGGTACTGGTAATGCTCGTGAACACATTTCTCGATTCTTGGAAGCCTTGGGGGAGCATGAATACAATCATGTTTTACGCCTAAAAGAATTCTCAAAATCACTCACGGGGAGGGCATACACCTGGTACAACAACATTGCGCCTAACAGCATATCCAATTGGAGCGAGATGGTCAGTGCTTTCTACAGAAGTATTTCTTCGTGTCCGAACAAATCACGTTTTCGGACACTGGGAAGAATTCTCCAATGAACAATGAACATCCCAACGACTTCGTTAAGAGATTCAGAACCCAAGCACTGGACTGTCACGACCCGAATGTTACCGAACGGCAATTGGTGGAATCATGCATCAATGGGATGATACCCATATACCGCGCTCTGTTAGAGAATCTGGGCTTTCAAACATTCTCTCGAACTCCACGAAGCCGCAAAACGTTCAAGAACAACTGCACCAAAGACACTACTAGAAAGAACCGAGTTGTTCGAAGTGAAGATTTGCGTGAAAGTCGAGGAAGCAGGCGTCTCACCAACAAACAATACAACACCGGCCCTTCGTGAGTGTGGTAAGCGGAGGAGAAAAGAGGAAAGCTTCGATAACGGAACAACAAACCAAGCGAACATCCTCAGCACACAAGACTTCGTCTCGAAAAGGAACAGACAAAACTCCCGCACAAAACGCCAAAGATACGGGTTTTCCTTTTCCCATGAATGAAGTGATAGAGCTCTTGGAAGCGTGGATCCAAGATGATGCCGTAAAACTACCCCCTATCAGGCGTCCTCCGACCGAGGAAGAAATAGCAGATCCCGATACTGTTGCTACCACAGGTTCGTCCATCATCCAACCAAAGATTGCAACAGGTTGAAACAAATATTCAGGGAAAAGGTAGAGACAGGGGAACTCCAGCTTGGAAACGAAGGTGTTCATAGAGATCCCCTACCTATCAGGAACTGCATGATTTCTGGGGACTCTGTTCGCAAGACCGTGCAATCTATGATGGAGCACATGTGTGAAATCTTATATTTCTCCAAAGGACAGCGTCAAGACATATTCGCGGCCCTCAACCACGTTGTGTCAGGGAGACGTTTGCATCCGATAGCGAAAGACAGAACCCCGCTTTCTGAAAGACATGAGCAACGGAAACTGGGGACTCCTAACCGTCACTCGTTTGAGAAACGTTGAGTTTGATAACGCGTTGATCGATACGGCTTCAGAATTTAACATCATTACTGTCAAGACCTTGAGAGCGGCAAAGATCTCAAAGCAGGAAGCTACTCGTCATCCAACTGTGGTCAGAGATTCAGGAGGAGAACTCAGAGATTCATACGGATACATCGACCTCGAAGTCAAATTGGGAGATGCCTCAACACAAGCAAAGTTCTACATAGTCAAAGAACATCCCAATTACGACATGATCCTAGGGCGCTCTTGGATACATGACAACAAAGCCATACTGGAAGTCTGTCCTCTACCGGTTTCGATACCTGAAAGAGTCTCCAACACGCCTGCTGGACCACCTGGTGACTGTCCGCTGCCGCATCAGCAACTTGCCAATGTGACACAACTTCCCGGAGAGAGCCTGTCAGCATACACTGAAGGGTTCCGATCTCAAGTAAGTCTCATCACGCAACTCTCTCCGCAACCTATTGCCCCTCATTCTGACAAATCCTGGGGACTGGCTCCAACCAACAAGCCCACCGCGGCTAGGAGATGCGAATGGGAAGCCGGCCCTTTCAAGCGTTTCATCAAGAGCATAGAAGCTGTCTTGGTCAAAGACGATAAGGCCAAGACACGAGTATCTACACGACCAAACCCATTTGGAATTGGAGACTTGGTGACGAAGGCGACTACATTCAATATTGGAAGCATGACGGTGAAGATGACCACTCCACCTGACTCACCCACCGAAAGAGAAGATGAACCGTGCACTGCAGCGAGATGTTATCCTAGGCGGCTACCGCAAGCTCATCAACGCCGATAACCGGAGGGCATAACAATTCACTCACGATGGCTCAAACCTTACCAAGCTTAAGATACTGTGCTACCACTTTCCATCATTCTCCACACTTTAAAACGCTGTGCTATTTTTCCAGCGTGTTTCCTTTTGCAGTTTCATGTCATGCTTGTAATTCCTCCAAAAATGATTGCAATACTTGCATTCATAGTTAGGGTTCCAATTTTTAATCCTCAATTTAATTGAAGTATTATTTCCATCTGAGAACCTCTCTGCCCCTAAATCAACACATTAAAGCAGAGCAAGAAGGGAAACCCTAAGCAAGTATCTCATGGGAAGAAGGAAACAGAACGTGTGTACAGAAAGGAAAACGATTGCTATCTGCCCCAGCAAAGCCAGGAAGATCTTGCATCACAGGTCCGTAAATGTTACATCATGATAATTACTTCTTTTATCACAAAAAATCACGTGTGGAAGAACACCCTTGTTCCTGAGAAGATTCAGTTGCAATTTTGGCAAAGGATAAAAAAAAAAAAAAACTTTTGTTCAAACCACAAAACGAAAGGAAAAACTTGAACTCAGCTGCCACTGAGTACAAGGAAGACATTCAAAGGTACGGAACATGCTTGGAAAAGAAAGAATGAAATTCTAATCGCCAAGAGAGTCAGCCTCGCCTGCATCGCCGTCAGATTCTGCTCCATCACCTGTTGATGCGCCTCCCTTCGGATCTCCCTCAATCTCTGCATCAGACATCTCCGCAGCAGCAGCGCACTCCATCCCAACATCAGCAGCGGGAGCATCAAAGGGCATAGCAACACCAGGGGCTGCGCAAATCGCTTTCACATGTCCAGACTCCTCCGTATCGAGAATCAAGGATTATCACGCCGTCTCCGAACCGGGTAATCACACTTGCCTTCATTCGGGGGTCGTTCATGCTCAACTCTCCGCCTCTTCAACCGCGCTGCAAATCTCTCTGCCCTTGCGCTTACTAGTGTCTGCAGCGTTTCCTCGCGCCTCCGCCGCTCCTCCATGTCAATTGCAGCTGAAAGTGCACAGATACGTCCTCTGACAATACGAAGGTGGGAGATAGACATCCCCTGTATAGCACAGCCGACTTCACGAAGAGGAAGATCAATCTTAGCCATCACTTCTCCGTGCGCATGGTTTTCAGGCTTGTCAACTTCAAAACTCCTTTCTGGAGAAGCAACAGAATGAGCGTCCACCGCTTCCATGACAAACTACAAAGGAGAGGAGGTTATGCAAACAAAAAAAAAAAAAAAAAAAAAAATCAAGTCAATTGATCAGTTAATCGGAAATCAAAGCGACTCGAGATTCCCGAGATATAGAATAAACGACCACGTTGAGATGATTCTTTATAATCTCACCAAATCGACGAGAATCCCTAAGGAAAAGAAGTCTTTACTTACCACCTATGAAGGCTGCTAGTTCGGGATAACAATCGACGAGGCTTATCGGATATACCTGAGGAAAGCCGTATGTGATGAAAGAAGTACACCTGAAGGAGCGGCCGAGCTCATACATGTACAAGAGGAACCAAAGTGACTCACCGGATCAAGTCCTGCTTCCTTCGCATCCTTAATCAAGACCAACCAGTTCCAGGGAAACGCCTGACAATGTGAAACTATCCGGTAAATATGTGTTCACTCTAGCTTGGTCATTTCTGTATGTCACCATCTCATGCCTACCACACAATAGTGTAACCATTATGTGCTAGGCAGGGGACTTAATGTTGATGGTGGATTTTCGTTTAAGGTTAAATTTGTAAAAAACCGGAAAATCATGCGCTGACATCTTGTAAAAGATAAAGCCATTTATAAGTGACGGATACTCCTCACTTAACTCACCAAGAATGGAGCATGTAGCAACAATCCCATTCTCGTGAATACATGAAATTCCTCCAGGTCGGAGCATGCAAAGAACAATCCCTTCCTGTGAATTTCATATCAGCCTTGTATTTCCCGTACCCATTATCGGTGTGGCATGACGACCGAGTGTTACTCTTACTTACAGTAGTAACACGAACCTCCAAGCACTATAATGAATCCATGTACGAAATACCCGTACAGCCGATTCTCGGTGTGTTATACTAGCCCGAGCCCTCTCGGTGTGTTATACTAGCCCGATTGAGCCCGGTGTGTTATACTGAGCCCCTCTCGGTGTGTTATACTAGCCCGATTGAGCATCCGGACTTGACATGTATCGGTCTCCGGATATGATCTAATCGCAGTCATCCAACTCCACAAGCATGATTGGATGACCACGATCAATTCCATCACCCCCAAGCGGATATGGAATACACACGGCCTTAGCTCGCCAAATATGATCTCGATCGCATCATCCAACTCCACAAGCATGATTGGATGACCACAGATCAATTCCATCACCCCCAAGCAGGTATGGAATACACACGGCCTTAGCTTGCCAAATATGATCTAATCGCAGTCATCCAACTCCACAAGCATGATTGGATGACCACAGATCAATTCCATCACCCCCAAGCAGGTATGGAATACACACGGCCGACCCGCATGGTCGACCATTGGCCTTCGCTTGCCAAGAAACCGTCCATACCAAGCATTATGGGCGGAAAACCCTAAATTAGGGTTTGCGGCATATTACATGTGTCGCAAAACGGTCTCAACCGTCCATCTTCGCAGGTATAGATGGAGGGTGTAGATGTAGACTCAAAGGGCCCGGAGCATGTCGACACAATCACCATGTGACCGCCTACACACTTGGCCAATCGGTCAAAGCCAACCGTGGTTGGTTACAACAAAACCGTCCGCCCAAAGGAGCATGGTCGCGCGGCTTTGAAAGCCAAAAATAGGGTTTGAGCCATCACGCGCGTCCATCTTCTCCGGCACGAATGGAGGGTCACAGATCAAATCGAGCAGGTCCGGTCATACCAGCATGACCACCGTGGGCCCATCTACCTCCTCTTGCGGTCGGCCAAGGCACATCATTCCCGGCCAACCCAAAACGCACGCCCAAACTCGTGCGGTTACACTCCCAAATCCTAAACCGATCTCGACCGCTCAACTTCACCGGATGATTTGAATGGCTTAGATCACGTTTTCATGGGATAATCGGTATAGGTGTGAACACCAACCTACCACCTACACGGTGGTATGATCGACCAAGACCGACCAAGATGGGTCGTCTTGGGGCGCGCGCGCCCAAACTTGGGATGACACGCGGTTATCAATTCCTTTGCGGTAAGAGATTTCTGCCGCAAACCGATCTCAACCACTCCTCTTTGACGGTCAAATTGAGTGGCCTAGATTGCATCTCCATGAGACGGTGAGACATGGACGTGTACACCATCATGCCGTCAACACGCATGTATGGTCGGTCCTCCACAAAATCCTTCCCGTGCTTGGTTTCGACCAAGCTGAAGAGTGATGCTTGCGCACCTCTTTTAAAAAACCTATTTCATCAACGGTCGCAGATGAGTGTCTCAAACATCATCTCATCCGTCCGACTTCACCACTTGGTTATACAACCACAGTCGGGAGTTATTTGGTTAGTGAGGAGTCATTACCCATCACTTTACCACACCGTAATGCGAACACTGCATAAAATACACACGATACTTCACAAGTATCGACTTTACAATAACGCAGTTTATTCAATTCAGCATTACATGCTATCTTCCGTGGATCCACGATCCACATTCCAGTTATCAATCATGTCACAAACGGGGATACATATGGGGTATTGGTCTCGGCGGTTTACGGCGTGCGGCGTGCAACGCGCCATTACAAGAACGTGTTAGGAAGTCATGGACGGTTAGAGATGAACTGGAGAAGTGGGCAAGACCGGTCGTATGCTACCGACACACAACTCCACCACTCCATCATTCCATTACCTCCACTTCCCACGAGAAACGTGAATGAGGCTCAATGACTTGTATAAATAGGTTCTCCGCCCTATTTCAAACAAGACAGGACAACAACAACAACACAAGTTCAACAAGACGAAAAACCAAGTGTTAATACAACATCGTATTCAAACACCCGTGCTTGCTTGCATCAACCGTAAGCTTGCTCATATTTCGTTATAAGTCATAAGCAAGCCAACATCTTCACAATCTCAACACCTTCTTCGCTTCCCTCCCTAAGATCAACCCCATCTCCTTCACTTTGTGACCGAAACAAGTCCGGAACGGCCATTTCTTGGTTTAGGCCGGACTTGCACTGATTGATCTCTCGAATCTACAAGCACTCACCGCGCAAAGGCATTTGTTGTAGGTTTAAATTCATTCCTCATCACACCCCAAATTACCAAATTCAGCGAGTAGTTTTCACCCATCAACAGATCTTTCTTTTTGGAGAAAAAATAAGTTCAATTTAAGGTGGTTCTCCATTTCTCCATTAAAACTTCATAAACAGATCCAAAGATAGCTTCCCAATTTTGATCAAAAAAGAAGGATTGACAGAGAAACAAATTTTAATTGAATAAATTTATTCGAGAACTACCAGAAGTCAACATAATTAATGGTTTAAATTTTTCGTATTTGTTTTATGTCCACGTAGCTGACACATCAGCAGTTGTTCACAAAGGCTAGCTGTGAAAGCTGTTCAAATAGCACGGTTGCATCATGAAACCTACGCAATGGAGGTAATAGACAATCTTCATGTAGTCTAAGACCGATAAAATGTAAGTTGTTGCGGTTGACTATAACAATTCCCCGGTCCTTAAGAGATTAATCACAAATGATTCTCTTTGATGTGAATGTAAGATATGTTCCCTGACCAAAATAATGAACAACTTAACTTCACATATCCGCTAAGAGATGACCACATAAAGGCATGCTCATCCAGAAGCTGATGATGTAATCCATCTCTAATTGTTTTATCTTTTATTGAGTTTAGTTTTTAATTTCTAGTCTATGTTTAAATTAAAAGTGTTGTCCTAAATTTCTAGTTAGTATTATTGTTAAATTAATTTTAAAAGTGGTGTCTAAATTAATTTAAATTGTTGTTTGAATTAATAAAATGTTTGAATATGTTGTAACCAAACGATTTTCATATTCAAATTAATAACTTTATTATCACTTCATTAAACTAATGTTCATTAATAACTTAAAAAATAAATTACAACAAATCATTCGATTAAAAGCGTGTATCGCTCTGCCCTCATTTCCAACGGCTATATTTCTTAGAACTCGTGTCCAACGACTCTATTTCTTAAGACTCGTTCCCAACAACAATATATTTATTTCTATAAATATAGAAAATTTTTTCTAACCAACAACAATCTCAATTTATTCTCAAATATAAACCTCAATCATGTATTCTAACAGTTTGAGTAGAAATGGAAATCAAATAGTATGTGTGGAAACAAAAGAGGTTTGTCCATGTTGTTTCATGGATAATCATAGTCTGCTTCAATGCCCATTGTTATATACAAAATGTCCACAACGAGGTTGCACCGGCACTAGGAAGGTAAAGAGTCGATACCGGAGAAGATAAGGTATTTGGAATGTGAGTATTCTAAATGTCCGGGAGAAGCAATGAAAGATGCAATCAAACAAGAAAAAATGACGAACTCTGCAAGAACTTCAAACTAAAAGGAAAGGTGGAGTTTGAATGCACCAAGGGTATTACCTTGTGAAACCGAGGGTTGTAATTTCTTTATGGAAATGCACCGGTCAAGTGCAAAGAAAACATATGGAAAACGTTACTGGAAATGCCTTGTCTGTGAAACGGTGGCATGGGCTGAATAAGTGTTGTTATGTTTTAGTTTAATCAAGAGTTTGAATATCAATTGATGTAATGTGGTTTATTATCATTAGTATGTGTTGTTGTAAGAGTTTAAATGTGATGAGATTCTACAATAAATAATAATAGTTATTTTCATATTCATATGATTAACGATTACATTAAGCACGTGCAACCAGCCTTTAAACCAATAGGCGACCCTATTGTACGAGTTATGTCTCGTGAGGGTTTACAAAGAGATATACCCACAAAACCTATCTTTATTTAAATTTTTTACTCTTCATTTGATGATTCAGAGGATGAATCTTCAAAGGGGGAAGGGTTATACTCTGAGAAACTATATTTCAAAATCACATAACAGTTAAAAAATCTAAAAGGTTTCCCCTTCTTTTTTTTTTCGTAACTCTCCAAAGCGAATTGTTCATACAACAAAAGAAAACAATATCAATTTACAATTACATTATTCAACAATTCAGAACACATATACAAAAAATTGTTGGATAGGTAACCAGTAAGTTTCTTACGATTTCCGAAGGTACTGGAGCCCTCAGTAAATATAACGATCTTTGTGTCGATACATATACTTTCACGTCTGAAGTGATAACGTTTAACCTTGTTTTCAGATACTTAACCGTTCGTTCATTCGGATTCCCGTTATGTATAGTCAACCTTTGCAGCAACTGATCCAAAAGGTTTGTGTTATTTAGTTGTGCATCTTCTTTTTCATTCTCTAGATGAACAACAACCCATAAACTAACTATCAATTCGTCTTCCTCCAGAATATAACCACCATAATTAAGAAAGAAAAGTGTTTTAGATAATAACTTGGACAAAAATAAGTGTTTATTTTTGAAGATGGATAACACAGTTGGTCGAACTAATGTGTTCATTGGTAAAGAGAATGTGAATCCTTTATACATGGTCAGTATATATATCCATACACTGTACAAAGAGATTTCACGGATAAGTATACTAATCCATATACTTTACAAAGAGATTTCATGGATATGTATACATATCCATATACTATACAAGTAGATTTAAATTATTTCACGGATTATCCTAATTGTAAACCATATGCCATCAAATATAAACGTATTCATTTGCATACATAATTGAAGCCCAAAAATAATTTAAAGTATGTTATTACATATGCATGTAACCTTCGAAATCTTAAAACACAACAGTGAAATACATCCTATGCCTCAACATCATTATCATACATACATACCCGCATCATCGTACGCAGCATCATCGTCATCGTAAGAATCCTCATCATCATCGTCCTCCTCATCGTCATCGTTCTCATCATCGTCATAATACTCCTCATCGTCAGAATCCTCATCCTCATCGTCATCTCTATCATGTTCATATTCGTCTCCCACATGTCCGTCTCCATATACATGTTCAACTGCATGTTCAAAGTTATCTGAAAAAAATGCATTTAGATCAAGAATGCATTTAGATCAAGACAATGCAATAATGTCTATGGACCTTAGTCGGTTATCTCCCAATGAAAAAAATAATATTATCGACGCAAGCAAAAGGAGATTTTGAAGGGGATGAATATAATCAGCGTTGAAGATTCATAAGCTGATGATGTAATCCATCTCTAATTATCTTTTATTGAGTTCAGTTTTTTAATGTCTAGTCTATGTTTAAATTAAAAGTGTTGTCCTAAATTTCTAGTTAGTATTATTGTTAAATTAATTTTAAAAGTGGTGTCTAAATTAATTTAAATTGTTGTTTGAATTAATAAAATGTTTGAATATGTTGTAACCAAACGATTTTCATATTCAAATTAATAACTTCATTATCACTTCATTAAACTAATGTTCATTAATAACTTAAAAAAGAAATTACAACAAATCATTCGATTAAAAGCGTGTATCGCTCTGCCCTCATTTCCAACGGCTATATTTCTTAGAACTCGTGTCCAACGACTCTATTTCTTAAGACTCGTTCCCAACAACAATATATTTCTTTCTATAAATATAGAAATTTTTTTCTAACCAACAACAATCTCAATTCATTCTCAAATATAAACCTCAATCATGTATTCTAACAGTTTGAGTAGAAATGGAAATCAAATAGTATGTGTGGAAACAAAAGAGGTTTGTCCATGTTGTTTCATGGATAATCATAGTCTGCTTCAATGTCCATGGCCGTATACAAAATGTCCACAACGAGGTTGCACCGGCACTAGGAAGGTAAAGAGTCGATACCGGAGAAGATAAGGTATTTGGAATGTGAGTATGCTAAATGTCCGGGAGAAGCAATGAAAGATGCAATCAAACAAGAAAAAATGACGAACTCTGCAAGAACTTCAAACTAAAAGGAAAGGTGGAGTTTGAATGCACCAAGGGTATTCCCTGTGAAACTGAGGGTTGTAATTTCTTTATGGAAATGCACCGGTCAAGTGCAAAGAAAACATATGGAAAATGTTACTGGAAATGCCTTGTCTGGAAGTTAGACATTGTATTTTGTACCTTCCTTGTCACCAAGTAATTCACTATATCCGCATACCAAGGTGTTGATTCTTCCATGGAGAAAAGTTTTTCGTCCGGAAAGCGGTCATGTAATGGAAGTTCCTCTTGAGATATAACAAGTCTACTAAGATGATCCGCCACGGTATTCTCCACACCTCTCTTGTCCCGAATTTCTATGTCGAACTCTTGTAATAATAGGATCCACCGGATTAATCTTAGCTTAGCTTCTTTCTTCTTTATTAAGTGTCTTAGTGCGGCATGATCGGAATACACAATAACCTTTGTACCCACCAAGTATGATCGAAATTTTTCCAATGCAAAAACTATAGCCAATAACTCCTTTTCCGTGGTAGAATAATGGATTTGTGCATCATTAAGGGTCCTAGATGCATAATAGATAACATGGGACAACTTGTCCACTCTTTGACCCAAAACGGCTCCAACCGCATAATCACTAGCATCACACATTAATTCAAATGGAAGATTCCAATCCGGTGATTTGATAATTGGCGCACTTGTCAACATTTCCTTCAATTTGTCAAAAGCATCCTTGCATTCCTTGTTGAAGTCAAAAGGTACCTCCTTTTGTAATAACTTGCACATTGGCATGGAGATTTTGGAGAAATCCTTGATAAACCGCCTATAGAAACCTGCATGGCCAAGAAAAGAACGTATCTCCCTCACCGAAGTGGGATATTGTAAGTTTCTTATTAAATCTATCTTTGACTTGTCCACTTCGAGCCCTCGAGAGGACACAATGTGACCAAGTACTATGCCGTGGTTTACCATAAAGTGATATTTCTCCCAATTTAGGACAAGGTTTGTGTCTATGCATCGTTTAAGAACTAGTTCAAGGTTGTTTAAACAACCATCAAAAGAATTGCCATAAACACTAAAGTCATCCATAAATACCTCGATGATGCGCTCCACATAATCCGAGAATATACTTACCATGCACCTTTGGAAAGTAGCCGGCGCATTGCAAAGACCAAACGACATCCGTCTATATGCAAACGTTCCAAACGGACAAGTGAAAGTGGTCTTCTCTTGGTCCTCCGGTGCAATAACAATTTGGTTGTATCCCGAATAACCATCCAAGAAGCAATAATAAGAATGCCCCGCTAACCTCTCCAACATTTGATCAATGAAAGGCAAAGGAAAGTGATCCTTTCGGGTTGCGGAATTAAGCTTTCTATATTCAATGCACACTCTCCAACCGGTTTGAACTCTTGTAGGAACAAGTTCATCGTCTTGATTTCGAACAACCGTAACACCGGACTTCTTTGGTACCACTTGTACCGGACTAACCCACTTGCTATCGGAAATTGGGTAGATTACCCCCACACTTAGCAATTTGAGTATCTCTTTCTTCACAACCTCCATCATGGGAGGATTAAGCCGACGTTGAGCATCACATACCGGCTTCACGTTCTCTTCCATTAGAATCCTATGCATGCACATGGATGGACTAATGCCTTTGATGTCCGCAATTGTCCACCCAATAGCCGTTTTGTGCTCTCTCAAGACTCTAAGCAAACGGTCTTCTTGTACCGGTGTGAGGTTCTTTGCAATAATCACCGGAAGCTCATCTCCATCTCCCAAGAAAGCATACTTCAAATGATCCGGAAGTGGCTTCAATTCTAGTTTGGGCGCCTTCACAATAGATGGTACAAGTATTTCATCATTCACGGGTAAAGAAATATATGAAACATTACCCTTTTTAGCTTCTTGCATCGTCGCCAAGGCACCACACATCTCCACCAATTCCTTGGAAATTTCAACATCCAAGTTAGACAAGCCGTGGACGTCCAATTCAATGCTCTTTTGCAACACCACATCAAGTTCATCCTCTTGATTCAATTCCACCATTTGTTGCGCTAATGAATCAACCACATCAATGGAGTAAACGGAATGCACATCACTTGGGTAGCGCATGGCTTCAAATATGTTAAAGTGTATTATCTCCTTGTCGAATTCCATAGTGAGTGTACCCTTATCAACATCAATCTTCGTCTTTGCGGTCTTCATAAATGGCCTCCCAAGAAGTAAAGAAGTAGATGACCGGTTCTCATTGTTATCCATATCCACCACAAAGAAGTCCACCGGAAAAATAAGCTCATTTACTTGCACTAGCACGTCTTCTACAAGCCCCTTTGGATATATGTTAGACTTGTTCGCTAATTGGATAATAACTCTCGTCTCTTTCAAAGGTCCAAGATTCAAGGAGTCATATATTTCGGCCGACATCACACTAATGGAAGCTCCCAAATCAAGTAAAGCATGTTCAAACCTTTTCTTACCAATAGTAATTGGCACCGTGAAACCACCGGGATCCGTACACTTTGTAGGCATCTTCTTTAATAGCATAGCCGACGCACTCTCGCCAACTTTAGTAATTTCATTATCAAGCAACCTATCCTTCTTGATGCATAATTCCTTCATGAACTTGGCATACCTTGGAATTATCTTGATGGCCTCAATGAATGGGATGTTGATTTCAATCTTCTTAAAGATATCCATAAGTGCCTTGTCTTGAGCTTCTTTCTTGGATTTAGCAAAACGACTAGGAAAAGGAGGTGGAGTAGTGAAAGTAGAAACCGGTTCCTTGGATAGGTCGGTTGGTGTTGAATTCTCCTTTGGTGCGGCTTCCTCCTTGTCTTTGACTACCTATTCAATAGCTTCTTCATGATGACTTGGACCCTCCACTTGTCTTCCACTTCTTAAAGTAACCGCATTAACATTCTCTCTTGGATTCACAAATGGTTGTGAAGGAAGTTTTGTGGATGCTTGAGATTTCAATAAGTTCACATCGGTCGCCAATTGTCCCATTTGAGTTTGTAAATCCTTGATTGCCGAATCGGTCTTTTGTTGGCTTTGTTGGAACATAGAAGTAAGACCTTGCATACCTTGCATTAACGCATTGAGCTTGTCATCATTCAAAGAATCACGCTCCTTGACTTGTTGTGGTTGGAATTGTTGTTGAGGTTGGAAACGTGATTGTTGAAAACCACCTTGTTGCGCATATGGATTAGGAGCCGCCGCTTGTTTGTTTGCATAGCTAAAGTTGGGATGATCCTTCCAACCGGGATTATAGGTATTGGAGTATGGATCGTACCTTGGCTTTTGATTTGGATATAAAGCATTTACTTGTTCGGTCTCATCATCCGGAATAATTACCGCGGCCATCCTTTGAATCATTATCTCCATGTTACCCATTCTTTGATCAAAATGTGATGATGAATCACTAACTTCATGCACTCGCCTAACCATTGGTTCATCTCTTGTGTAGAATTGTTGCGAGTTCGCAGCCATACTTTCAATCAACTCGGTAGCTTGGGTCACCGTCTTGTTCACTAGTGCACCACCACCCGCGCGTCAAGAAGAGACCTATCACTTGGGTTGAGAGCTTCGTAGAAGTATTGGAGTATCATAACATCGCTGAATTGATGGTGTGGACAGCTTGCCACCAACCTCTTGTATCGCTCCCAACATTCATACAATGACTCTCCCACATGTTGTTTCAATCCACAAATCTCCTTGCGAATTTGAGTAGCTTTTGATGCAGGAAAATATCTCTCGAAGAAAAGTTTGTTCATCCCATTCCATGTTGTGATACTTCCGGAAGGCAAATAATATAACCATTCCTTAGCATTGCCCGCCAAAGAAAACGGGAAAGCTTTCCACATTGCTCCATCCGCATTAGTCTCCGGTGGAAGCATAGCCATAACTATGGTATAGAAGTCCATAAGATGTTTGTTTGGGTCTTCATTCACCATGCCATGAAACTTTGGTAACTCTCTAATCAACCCCGGATTGATCTCGATGGTTGAGTTAGTTTGGATACACCATTGTTGTGTATCAAGCTTGTGAGAAGCTAGGTCCTTGAGTGTACGTTCAGCCATTGTTTCTTCCTCTTTGTCCGAATCACTTGATGAAGAAGGAGGAAGTGGAGTGTTAACCGCTCGAATGAAATCCTTTAGTTGAGTGCCGGATCGAAGACGTATTGGACTCGGTCTGCCCTTTTAAGCATTCACCAAAGGTATAACACCAAAACAAGATTCTCAAAAACTAAGTTAGATATGGTAAAGAATCTAACAAAGCAAGAATAAAGCAAAAGAAAAATAAAAACAACTAAAATCGTCCGCTGCTCCCCGGCAGCGGCGCCAAAATTTTATGCGTGTCGTAGGTGCAATCAAATTAATATCTTATTTCCACTCAATTAAAAATAATATAATGGAAGTCAAGTTCGTTCCCACGAGGAGCAAGAGATTCTAGTTGTAAAAATTGTCACAAAAGGGGGATGTATAAAGCAAAAGAAAATAAACAAAGCAATTAAAAGATAAAGTTGAAATCAATAAGAGAGACAAGATCAAGGAATCCTTCTTCGTTACAAAACAATGATTCAAGTTATGTTTTTCATCCACATGTTATTAGTCACAGATTATCACCAACCGTAGGATAGCGAGGTTAAGCTTAGCTAGCCCCAAAATCCCTTATTTCACCGAGTAACAAGTCCGCTTAGTTATCGATTCTATTCAAAAGAACCACCTTGAGGTTCGCTTACAAGATGTAATTCCCGAATGCATTAAGATCTATGAATTTAGGTTTAGTACTAGTAGTTAAACTCGGTTCGCTTGGTCCACTTTCTAGCGTTGTTTTTACACACAATCGCTCCACGGAATCCCTCCGCAAGGTCTCGTGTTTTCTACTTGTGTAAAGTGTCGAGAACGATTACTTATTCCCTAACTTATACTAGAATTAGGTTGAATCAACAAATCAATTTAGCGTGCACTCTAAACAATCTATCAATCAATCATGAATGAATAAACATTCCTATTAGTAAAAACAAACGATAATCATGTGAAAAACTTCAAGATAGAATTGAAACAAAACTCAAATCATATATTAAGAACTAGGAATTCATCCTCAATCAATAAGAAAATTAGCTACTCATGTTTTTGAAATTCACACAAATAATAATTAAAAGGAGAATTTTTCAAGTTCACACAAATAATTAAAAAGAAGAATTTTCAAAAGCAAGCAAAAACACAAGTGTTGTGTGTGTAGAGAGGTGTGTAAAAGATGTAGAAAACTTCTCTATTTATAGGCTTCAATATTCTCCAAATCTTCCAAGGAATAGAATCCTCATTCCATAATAATTCAATTTCCAAATTCAAGTCTTTCTCATCTTCCATCTTCTCTTTCCAAATTTGAGCCAAATTCTCCATCCAATTCCAAGTCCAAGTCTTCACACCCATGAGAAGAATCCACATGAAATTATGTAATTTTGGTCGCCGGAAAGCTGGTATTATGGCCGGAAGTTGACCGGAATCCGGCAAGAATAGTCACCGCCAGTCACCTGAATTCTTCACCGTCACTGGTATATTCGACGGAATATTCCGTCAGTCCACCGTTAGGACTAACGGTCAAAAGGTCAAACCGTTAGTCCACCGTTAAGGCAGAAGAGTGACTCAGCCACTGAGTCAGCTTCTCAGTCAGTCGGCCTAGCCCAGCTGAATGGTCTGAACTCCGAGTTAGATCGGCTCATCGGGTTCACTGAGCTAACTCAGCCGGGTAGTAATTTCAGCAGAACCTCCCCTGTTTCTGGCTGATTCCCGGCCAATTTCAGGCCTTCCTTTCTTCACATGTTAAGAATCCTAACATTCATCTATTCATTCAGGCATTCATTCTTTTGCTAGTGTTAACAGAACACTTCAATTGCAAAGCTTCAAATCGTTACCAGCTCTTCCAATCTCGGTAGCATCAGTTCCACCACTGTCTTCTCAAATCAGCACAAAACTCTCAGTTGCATTGTCTCTTCAAAGTCTTCCATGATTCCAACAAATTCACTTCCTTTCAACCAGCGGCCACCAAAAGTACCAGAAAGTTGAACCCATTTTCTCCATCACAGTTCACAATCACTATAATCTCAGCTCAACCCATCTTCGATCTCAGAACCTCATCAATTCCTTCCTCTCTGTGTTGTTCAACAGCAACACATCATCTTCTCTGTGGCATCAACTCTAGCTGTTCTTGACAGAGGCAAAAATCCCATCTTAGCAACAGCACCAAACCCATCTTGCTCCCAACTCTCGATTCATCTCAAAACCCTTAATCATTACCACCAGCTTCAATCCTCGTATGAGCCCATCTTCTCGACCTTCAACAGCATCAGGATTACCGTCTCAATCCAAACCCAGAGAGCAACAATACCACCAAATCCATTCTTGGTTCAATTTCTCCACCACAGTAAAACCCATTCTTCCATCATCTCAAATTCAGAAGCAAACCCCAATACATCCTCTTTACTCTTGTTCAACGAATTGTTTCCATAATTGCTCGATCTGATTGCAGCTTCCAAGAGCAGAATCATTTCACAATTTTACTTCATCTTCAACCTCCATCGAATCTCATCAGGAACCCTAACCCACTCTGCCAATTAGTTTCTCCATCTTTCTCTCAATTTCACGAACCCTAATTTCTACTTCATCTCTGTTTCCCTGAGTTCGATCTCTCTCAGATAATATGCAGCCTCATATGTATCGTGCTCAACCAACATCAGAGACCACCACCATCTCAATGATATCAACAACATCTCTGCTTCTCTGATTCGAACCTCAGATGCCACCCATCTTCATTCGAAAACAGTTGCTTCCATTTCTTCTCTGTATTCTTCAATCGACTCTAATTCATCGTCGATTTCTTCTCTCTGTCTGAAACAACATTTCTACTTCTCTCAATCATCAGTCGTCACCGACCCATCTTTGTCTCAGCTTCAACAACAGTCACAGCTGCTTTTCTTTTACTCTGTATGGATTTCCATCTCTCGATCTCGATCTATTCTCCTGGTTTCACAATAGCAGCAGCAGCTGCTTCAATTTCAGCTGTGTAATAATGAGAGAACAATCTCTCGTTTTTAGGGTTATAGATTAAGGTAGGATGATGACACCCCATTAGATAAGATTCACCCCATGACTAGGTGCCCTGAGTAACTTCTTGGGTGATTTTAACAATTCTTTATACACAAAAATGGCTATACCTTAGCCTTAGCCAAGCTCCCAATATCACTGGCTCATAGAATGGTCTTTTTACCCTTTCAGCTCAATTTTGGATGATTTATTCTTCTTTTCCTCCGTGCGACTCCAGAGTACCTAATAACTCAAAAACACGCGTAAAATACATAATTTACAAGAAAAATAGCAGAGAAAGCATAAACAATAGATAGTAAATAGGATGTATTCTACACCCTATCATCATCCCGTTCAACTTGAACTTCAAGAAGAGTTTTTTGGAATTTCGCTAATGCTTGGGCACCTTGATTAGCGATGAGATCTTTGTCATCTATAAGATCACTAATTTTCTTCCTTAAAATATTAATTTTCTCTTGGGAATTAAGATATAGACGTTTAAGTTGGTTGGCTAAACCCAAACTAGATCTATGATCAAGTTCTAAGAGGCGAAATTTGGATTGAAGCTTGTCTAGAGGAAGAGACCTAATTTTGTTATTTCCACCACGGTTATAGAAATTATGACGACAGCCAAAACACGAGAAAGATGTGAAGATGTGGCGAGATCAAGGAGTGTCGCGAGATTCAACATATGTACACCTGCGAGAATGTCGCAAGCCAGATCCGAAAATAAAGGACAGCTTAGCTGTCATCCACTATGTAATGTCCTATATAAAGGGCCGAGTAGACTTGAGAGAGGAGAGATCTTTTTCGAAGTGTTGAGCAAGTCATTAAGAGAGAGAAAGTTTAGAGTGATTGTAATCCCTTAGTTTATCTCCTTTTCATCTTGTAACATTTCTGGAGTTTGATCAATAAAACTTATAATTGTTCATCTTAAAATGATTTGAGTGTGTGGATTCTTGTGAGGGGTGTAGTGTGGGATTTCCTGCAACTACAATTACATTAAGCACATGCAACCAGCCTTTAAACCAATAGGCGACCCTATTGGACGAGTTATGTCTCGTGAGGGTTTACAGAGAGATATACCCACAAAACCTATCTTTATTTAAATTCTTTACTCTTCATTTGATGATTCAGATGATGAATCTTCAAAGGGGGAAGGGTTATACTCTGAGAAACTATATTTCAAAATCACATAGCAGTTAGAAAATCTAAAAGGTTTCCCCTTCTTTTTTTCGTAACTCTCCCAAGCGAATTGTTCATACAACAAAAAAAAAACAATATCAATTTACAATTAAATTATTCAACAATTCAGTACACATATACAAATTTTTTTTGGATAGGTAACCAGTAAGTTTCTTACGATTTCCGAAGGTACTGGAGCCCTCCGTAAATATAACGATGTCTGTGTCGATACATATACTTTCACGTCTGAAGTGATAACGTTTAACCTTGTTTTCAGATTATTAACCGTTCGTTCATTCGGATTCCCGTTATGTATAGTCAACCTTTGCAGCAACTGCTCCAAAAGGTTTGTGTTATTTATTTGTGCATCTTCTTCTTCATTCTCTAGATGAACAACAACCCATAAACTAACTATCAATTTGTCTTCCTCCAGAATATAACCACCATAATTAAGAAAGAAAAGTGTTGTAGATAATAACTTGGACAAAAATAAGTGTTTATTTTTGAAGATGGATAACACAGTTGGTCGAACTAATATGTTCATTGGTAAATAGAATGTGAATCCTTTATACATGGTCGTTTTACATATCCATACACTGTACAAAGAGATTTCATGGATAAGTATACTAATCCATATACTTTACAAAGAGATTTCACGGATATGTATACATATCCATATACTATACAAGGAGATTTAAATGATTTCACGGATTATCCTAATTGTAAACCATATTCCATCAAATATAAACGTATTCATTTGCATACATAATTGAAGCCCAAAAATAATTTAAAGTATGTTATTACATATGCATGTAACCTTCGAAATCTTAAAACACAACAGTGAAATACATCATATGCCTCAACATCATTATCATACATACATACCCGCATCATCGTACGCAGCATCATCGTCATCGTAAGAATCCTCATCATCATCGTTATCCTCATCGTCATCGTCATAATACTCCTCATCGTCAGAATCCTCATCCTCATCGTCATCTCTATCATGTTCATATTCGTCTCCCACATGTCCGTCTCCATATACATGTTCAACTGCATGTTCAAAGTCATCTGAAAAAAAATGCATTTAGATCAAGAATGCACTTAGATCAAGAAAATGCAATAATGTCTATGGACCTTAGTCGGTTAGCTCCCAATGAAAAAAATAATATTATCGACGCAAGCAAAAGGAGATTTTGAAGGGGATGAATATAATCAACGTTGAAGATTCAGAAGCTGATGATGTAATCCATCTCTAATTGTTTTATCTTTTATTGAGTTTAGTTTTTTAATTTCTAGTCTATGTTTAAAATAAAAGTGTTGTCCTAAATTTCTAGTTAGTATTATTGTTAAATTAATTTTAAAAGTGGTGTCTAAATTAATTTAAATTGTTGTTTGAATTAAAAAAATGTTTGAATATGTTGTAACCAAACGATTTTCATATTCACATTAATAACTTCATTATCACTTCATTAAACTAATGTTCATTAATAACTTAAAAAAGAAATTACAACAAATCATTCGATTAAAAGCGTGTATCGCTCTGCCCTCATTTCCAACGGCTATATTTCTTAGAACTCGTGTCCAACGACTCTATTTCTTAAGACTCGTTCCCAACAACAATATATTTCTTTCTATAAATATAGAAAATTTTTTCTAACCAACAACAATCTCAATTTATTCTCAAATATAAACCTCAATCATGTATTCTAATAGTTTGAGTAGAAATGGAAATCAAATAGTATGTGTGGAAATAAGGTTTGTCCATGTTGTTTCATGGATAATCATAGTCTGCTTCAATGCCCATGGATATATACAAAATGTCCATAACGAGGTTGCACCGGTACTAGGAAGGTAAAGAGTCGATACCGGAGAAGATAAGGTATTTGGAATGTGAGTATGCTAAATATCCGGGAGAAGCAATGAAAGATGCAATCAAACAAGAAAAAATGACGAACTCTGCAAGAACTTCAAACTAAAAGGAAAGGTGGAGTTTGAATGCACCAAGGGTATTCCCTGTGAAACTGAGGGTTGTAATTTCTTTATGGAAATGCACCGGTCAAGTGCAAAGAAAACATATGGAAAACGTTACTAGAAATGCCTTGTCTGTGAAACGGTGGCATGGGCTGAATAAGTGTTGTTATGTTTTAGTTTAATCAAGAGTTTGAATATCAATTGATGTAATGTGATTTTTTATAATTAGTATGTGTTGTTGTAAGAGTTTAAATGTGATGAGATTCTACAATAAATAATAATAGTTATTTTCATATTCATATGATTAACGATTACATTAAGCACGTGCAACCAGCCTTTAAACCAATAGGCGACCCTATTGGACGAGTTATGTCTCGTGAGGGTTTACAGAGAGATATACCCACAAAACCTATCTTTATTTAAATTCTTTACTCTTCATTTGATGATTCAGAGGATGAATCTTCAAAGGGGGAAGGGTGTTTATGGGTGAAAACTATTTCTGCCGGTTTTGGTAATTTGGGGTGTGTGGATGAGAAATGAGTCTAAACCTTAAACAAATGCACTGCACGGGAGTGCTTGTAAATTCGAGAAATCAATCTGTGCAAATACGGCCTAAACCAAGAAATGGTCGTTCCATACTTGTTTCGGTCACAAAGTGAAGGAGATGGGGTTGATCTTAGGGAGGGAAGCGAAGAAGGAGTTGAGATTGTGAAGGTGTTGGCTATGTATGACTTGTATCAGAAAGCTGAATTGGTTTGCAGGATGAAAGCTATCAGTTCCGGTGTTTGAATACGATGGTATCAACACTTGCCTCTGTTGTCTGGACTTGTTCTGTTTTTGGAAATAAGGAGGAGAACCTATTTATACAAGTCATTTGAGCCTTATTGACGTATCTCGTGGGAAGTGGAGGAAGTGGAGTGATGGAGTAGTGGAGTTATGTGTTAGTGTTACACGACCAGTCTTGCCCACTTCTCCTGTCATCTCTAACCGTCCATGACTTCCCGACACGTTCTTGTGATGGCGTGTTGCACGCCGCACACGCCGTAAACCGCTGGACCAATACCCCAGTATGTATCCCCCATTTTGTGACATGATTGATGTCTCGATTGTGTGGATCGTGGGACCCGAAAAGTAGCATATAATGCTAGATTAAATAACTAAGTTATTTATAAAGTCGATACTTGTGATGTACCGTGTGTATTCTATGCAGGTATTGCATCATGGTGTGGTAAAGTGACGGGTGGTGATCACCATGACACCTCACTGACCAATTAACTCCTGACCAGGGTTGTATAACCAAGCCGATGAAGTTGGACGGACGAGATGATCTTTGAGACACTCATCCGCAACCGTTGGTGGAATTAGGGTTTTGAAGAGGTGCGCAAGCATCACTCTTCAGACTTGGTCGAATCCGGGCTTGGGATACAATTTTGGCGGGGCCGATCGTGCATGTGTGTAGACGACATGACGGTGTAGGCGCCCATACCTCATTGTCTCGTGAAAGTGTGATCTGGGACACTTAATTTGTCTGGCGAAGTTGAGTGGTCGAGATCAATTTGCAACAGAAATATGGTGCCGCAAAAGCCGCGCATCATGCCCACTTCGGGCGCGCGTTTCAAGACGACCAAGCCTGGTCGGTCTTGGCCGATCAGTCCGGCGTGCATACGGTGGGATGGTGTACACGCACGTACTTCATTGTCCCATAGAAACGTGATCTAAGCCACTCAATTTGTCCCAGCAAATTTGAGCGGTCGAGATCGGTTGTGGTTGGGAAGTGTGACCACGCCTAGCTTGGGCGTGCGAATCGAGGTGTATAGCCAAGTTTGGTCTTGGCCGATCGGGTGTGGAGATAGGTGGGCCCGCAGGTGATCGTGTTGATACTAACCAGACACTGCTTAGTCTATTCCCTGGACCCTTCATCCGAGCGGAGAAAATGGACGCTCGTGATCGCGACACAAACCCTAATTAGGTTTTGCCGGCCGTGTGTCATACCCGGTTTGGGGCGCACGAATCAAGACGATCAACCATAGTTGGTCCCGTCCGATCGATCGGAGTATGTAGACGGGCCCACGGTGTTTGTGTTGACATACTGCGGGCCCTTTGAATCTACATCTACACCCTCCATCTATGCCTGCGAAGATGGATGGTTGAGACTGTTTTGCGATACATGTAATATGCCGCAAACCCTAATTTAGGGTTTTTCGTCCATACTGCTCTGGTTTGGACGGTTTGTCAAGCTATGCCACCCTTTTGGGGAGGCCGACCATGCGGGGCCCGCGTTGGGTCGGTAGTGAATATTCCAATACCTGCTTGGGGTCATGGATTCAATCTAAGCCATCCAATCATGCTGGTGAAGTTGGATGGTTGTGATCGTTTCGAGACCGATATGGACGGAGTCCGAGGTTCAAACATGCTCAATCGGGCTAGTATAACACACCCATATATGTATGCTCAATCGGGATAATATAACACACCGAGAGTTGTATGCTCAATCGGTCTAGTATAACACACCGAGAGTTGCAACCTGTACGGGTATTTCGTACATGCTTCATTATTAATGCTTGGAGGTTCGTGTTGCTCTGCTGAAAACAACACTCAGTCGTCATGCCGTACCGGTAATGAGTACAGGAAATACAAGGCTGTATATGCATTAATTAATAATGTTTGTAAATTCACGGGGGTATATGGGATTGTTGCTACATGCTCCAACCTGGATGAATTTTGTGTATTTAATTCACAGAATACTGGGATTGTTGCCACATGCTCCATTCTAGGTGGTAAAGTGAAGAAGTATTCATCACTTATTAATGGCTTTATCTTTTGCAAGATGTTAGCGCATAATTTTGGCTTTTACAATTTCAGCCTTAAATGAAAATCCACCATCAACAAAGGGTTATACTCTGAGAAACTATATTTCAAAATCACATAGCAGTTAAAAAATCTAAAAGGTTTCCCCTTCTTTTTTTCGTAACTCTCCAAAGCGAATTGTTCATACAACAAAAGAAAACAATATCAATTTACAATTACATTATTCAACAATTCAGTACACATATACAAAAAATTGTTGGATAGGTAACCAGTAAGTTTCTTACGATTTCCGAAGGTACTGGAGCCCTCCGTAAATATAACGATCTCTGTGTCGATACATATACTTTCACGTCTGAAGTGATAACGTTTAACCTTGTTTTCAGATACTTACTGTTAGTTCATTCGGATTCCCGTTATGTATAGTCAACCTCAACCTTTGCAGCAACTGCTCCAAAAGGTTTGTGTTATTTAGTTGTTCATCTTCTTCTTCATTCTCTAGATGAACAACAACCCATAAACTAACTATCAATTCGTCTTCCTCCAGAATATAACCACCATAATTAAGAAAGAAAAGTGTTGTAGATAATAACTTGGACAAAAATAAGTGTTTATTTTTGAAGATGGATAACACAGTTGGTCGAACTAATGTGTTCATTGGTAAATAGAATGTGAATCCTTTATACATGGTCGTTTTACATATCCATACACTGTACAAAGAGATTTCATGGATAAGTATACTAATCCATATACTTTACAAAGAGATTTCACGGATATGTATAAATATTCATATACTATACAAGGAGATTTAAATGATTTCACGGATTATCCTAATTGTAAACCATATTCCATCAAATATAAACGTATTCATTTGCATACATAATTGAAGCCCAAAAATAATTTAAAGTATGTTATTACATATGCATGTAACCTTCGAAATCTTAAAACACAACAGTGAAATACATCCTATGCCTCAACATCATTATCATACATACATACCCGCATCATCGTACGCAACATCATCGTCATCGTAAGAATCCTCATCATCATCGTCATCGTCCTCATCATCGTCAGAATCCTCATCCTCATCGTCATCTCTATCATGTTCATATTCGTCTCCCACATGTTCGTCTCCATATACATGTTCAACTGCATGTTCAAAGTCATCTGGGATTTGATCATTGTAATCTCCATAATAATCGAATGCTCCATCCTCGTTTTGACCAGGAACTACTTCTTCTTCTAAGTCCGTATCATCATAATCTCCTTAGGATGATGGAAGTACCACATATTCCATATCTGACCCTCCAAACTAGACAAGTCCGTTGCCTGGCCTCCTCTACCCGGACGTGCATCAATGTGCTTGACAAGATCATTTCTTAGTTGTAGGTGCATTTTTAGGTTTTTTAGAGATGACATAAATACACGACCATTATTGGTATGTTCCGGAATCGGAACAGGAACAACTCTGCCCCAATCTGTATCCCGACGTTCATGCTCGATAATCATGTTGTGTAAAATAAGACAACATTTCATAATTATGTTCAAGTCAGATTGTTGCCAATACTTACATGGTGATCCGACAATTCTGAATTTACCCTGAAGCACTCCAAAAGTACGCTCGACATCCTTTCTTTTAGCCATTTGATACTTGTTGAATCTCACATACTCGGGAATTTCCAATGTCTGACTAAAAGCTTGTACAATGTTAGTCAACTTTGGATAGATACCATCAGCTAAGAAATAACCCATATGGTATTGGTGACCATTGATGACATAATTGCATGGAGGTGCTACACCCTTTAGCATGTTATCAAAAAGGGGTGAGTGTGCCAACACATTGAAATCGTTGTTTGATCCAGGCATTCCAAAAAAAGCATGCCAAAACCACAAATCGTATGATGCCACCGCCTCTAATACCAGACTACTATGTTTCTCTTTACCTTGGTAAGTTCCTTGCCAAGCTACCAGAAGATTCTTCCATGGCCATTGCATACAATCAACACTACCAAGCATTCCAAGAAAACCTCGATCCGCATTCTTAACTAGCAACCTCTGAACATCTTCAAGAGTGGGTTCACGCAAATATCTTTATCCAAAAGTCATGCAAATGGTGTGGCAAAATCTTTTTAGGTACATGTATATTGTAGTTGCACCCATACGAGTGTAATCATCAACACTATCAGCTTCCGTACTTTTGCATAAACATTTCATCACGACAACTAATTTCATATGCGGAGAATGCCCCATAATACCGGTTGCATCTGGACGTTGGTGTCATTATCAACTTCAAGCAATTTTCCTAACAATTTCTCGAATAAGTCTTCCCTCATGCCTAGACGTTGTTTGAATTTTCTTGAGGTATAACCATTTCCAGGCGTAAAATAATCATTCATCATTTTGGCATCATGCCACACTCGATCACGCGTTATTACACTACGTGTCTGTACCTCCCTAGGTACCGGTTGTCTAATAATACACAATCGTTCATCCAAACATAGTTGTGTAAACATTAGCATAGATTTCTCTTCTTCATCATTAGAGCTATCTAAATAAATTCTATACTTAACTTTCACATAAGCACGCATTAGACCCATTATGTACCTTTGCAAACAACAAACACAATATCAATTTGTGTATACCATACAAAAATACAAGTCAATCAATGTTATACATCGATATAGTAGTTTACCAACATTCCATTCAACATAAATCAAGACACACAACAATTAATCATGGAGTTTCACTAAATATATGTTCTAATTATATTATTGAATTGCATACTACAAACCTAACCAACCTAAAAACAACAATTTCATCAAAATCAAAATCAAAATCAAATTAATTTGAAACCCTAAAGTTAGAATTACTCACCTTAGATGATTTTTTTGGATGAAATTCGAAATTGAAGAATGGATTTGTTTCACCCTGGAGTAACGATGAAACCCTTTTAATTTAGACTAACGAATCACACCGAATCAATATGAAAATAGAAAGGGGATAAAAGGGGTTTGAAAGGGTTTTGAGAAGATGAAAAACTAGAGAAGAAGAAGAAGTGGGAAATCCGATCCAGTTTCTGAGCACTTATACTTATAAAAAGTCTACTCAGTTGTCGTTTAACACTATTTATACGGCTACTCAGTAGCCGTATGATGTAGGGAAGGGAAAATAGGGCACTGTTGTCTTCCTTGTTCTATCCCTTCCCTTTATTTGAGGGATAGGGAAGGGATGCCCTCTCCCATAGTGCTTGGTATAAGTGTGACACATTCTTACATTATTATCTTGTTATTAAATTTCGCCCATAGCACCTTTGGGGTATTGGTCCAAATAGGACAATTAATGTTCTATTCTCACTTCTTATCTTTTTACTTTATTTAATTTAAATACGCCTTTTTCCATCTAGAAAAACAATAAAAAAAGAATCATATTATTGGGGCTTTGAAAAAACGCGCAATTGGGGATATAAGAATTAATTGGGGGATATGAATTACTTCCCCCAACCCATGGTGTGTGCTAAGGGGTGATTTTTGGGGGCGAAAATACTAAAACACCCTTCCCTCAAAATAAAAATCAAAAAACAAAATCATATTCCCCATTTCCATCTCCACTTCTTATTAATCTTTTTAGGATTAAACATTGAAACCCAAATGTTCCCCATTCTCTTTCAAATTCTAAATTTTCCCCATTTCCTTTCAAATTCTCTTCTCCTTCTCTCCTAGGAAGTGATGAAGAACATGTCGGAAATGATAAAGAACATCCTTGGAAATGATGAAGACCACGCCGGAAGTGATGAAGACCATGCCGGAAGTGGTGAAGAACATGTCGGAAATGATGAAGGTCACGCCGGAAGTGATGAAGACCATGCCGGAATTGATGTAATTCAATGCCGAAACTAAATTCCGGCATGATCGATATAAATCTATTAATGCCGGTAGTCAAGTAACAAAAAAATCAATTTTCTGAATACTTTTCATCATGTGCCGGATAGAAATTTAGGATGAAGACCACACCGGAAGTGAGTTCCGGCATGGTTATTTAGGATGAAGACCACGCCGGAAGTGCTGAAGAACATGTTGGAAATGATGAAGATCACGCCAGAAGTGATGAAATTCAATGCCGGAACTAAATTCCGGCATGCTCGATATAAATCTATCAATGCCGGTAGTTAAGTGAAAAAAAATCAATTTTCTAGATACTTTTCATCATGTTCCAGCATAGAAATTTAAGCAAAAACCATGCCGGAAGTAGTTCTGGCATGCTCGAAAATCGATAAGCGTGTTCAAGTAGACTGATTAAAACCAGAAAAAATAGGTTTTGAAGATCAAAACCTGAAAATTTTTGTCTACGTTCCTCGGGGGCGCTATGCCCCCCCGAACCCCCCGGATAGTGGAAAACAATTTATGAAAATTTCCAGCAATGCTGGCATGGTTTTTTGGTTGAATACCATGCCGACACCAAGCTTTTTCAGCTGCAACAATGGCGGATTCAAAGAAAAAAATCAAATTTTCAACCTCTTAGCAGCAATTCTCTCATCACAATCATCTTCCATTTTCAAAAAAAAAATTCCACTCAAAAACCATTTTCCCTCCTTCTACTCTCAACTAACCCACACAAATTCAAATAAAAATAAATACACACTAATTTATCCCCCAAATACTTAACATGTTACTAATTATAATTAATCAATAATCCTGATTAGTGGGGGCTAGATTAGGAATTAAAAAAATAATTACATAGAGGGTCACCCAGAATTGCTATTGGGACACCGTTTTTGTCCTGTAGCTATATCCCCAATTAATTCCCATATCCCCCAATTAATTGTTCCTTTGAAAGTCAACGGTCTTTTGGGGCTTTTTTGGGTCATTAGTAGTAATTCTATAGCCCCTTATCCAACTATTTCAATAATGCCTCAAACACCCCCAATTTGATTAGTGTTAATTATGGTGATTAACCAAATTAATAATGATTAGTGTATTGATTAAGATTAATCATTCAACTAATTTTCTTTCATCAAATTTTTTTTCTCTTTTTTTTTTGTGATCCAGGAAGATGATTTCGGAAAAAAAAATTATTTTTTTAATTTTTTTTTTAAAACACTCGGGAGAACCTTATACTTGATTCCCAATAATAATTTTTTTGATTCAATACCGATAAAAATCAGAAAAAATCTGAGTTTTTTTGCAGTTACGGTTGGAAATAATGTCGACCCGGCCGTGAATAATAATTTACGGCTCGAAATTGAAGATTTCCCAGCCGTAAATTATTTTCACAGCTGGGTCGACAAGAACTCCCAACCGATTTTTTTTTAGTATATCAGGAACAATTACGACTATGTTTTCCAAGCCGAAAGTTCAAGTTACGGCTGGGGAACCTAGCCGAAAGTAAGCATTTTCGACTGGGAAAACCTAACTGAAATTAGACCTCTAATTGTATTTTTTCAATGTGTTTATTATAATAGCTTACGGCCAGAAAAACCTAGCCGCAGACACTCTTTTACGGTTGGGAGTCTTACTTTCCCAACCGTACATGTAGGTTCAGGGTTCACGGTTGGGAAACATGTATTTTCCCAACCGTATTATAGGATTCACGGTTGGGAAAGTGTGAACTCCCAGCTGTTACGGTTTCAGAAGAATAATTAATTGGGGGATATGGGAATTAATTGGGGGATATGAATTACTTCCCCAACCCATGATTTCGGCTAAGGGGTGACCATTGGTTATGAAAATACTAAAATACCCTTCCCACAAAATAAAAATTAAAAACTTAAAATCAAAAAACAAAATCATATCCCCCATTTCCATCTCCACTTCTTATTAATCTTATTTAGGGGTGGAGCTTTGAAACCCAAATATTTCCCATTCCCTTTCAAATTCTAAACTCTCCCCACTCTATATCAAATTCTCTTCTCCTCACTTTGGAAACCAATTTTTTTTTATTCGGAAGTGATGAAGATCATCTTTGAAAGTGATGATGACCATGCCGGAATTGATGAAGACCATGCCGGTACCATGTTCCGAAGCATATGGTCTTCATCAATTCCGTATGGTCATCATCACTTCGTTTTGAATTTTTTCGGTTTTAATCGAGTCCCACTTTGCCCGGCATGGTCATTTGATATGAAGACCATGCCGGTTTTGTCTTCCGGCATAGAAAATAAAGCAACATGGTATGCCGGAAAACAATACCGGCATGGTCTTCATATCAACCGACCATGCCGGCGGTGAGGACTGATTAATACCGAAAAAATTCAAAACGGGAGTGATGAAGACCATGCCGGAATTGATGAAGACCATATGCTTGGAACATGATACTGCATGCTCGAGAATTTCTTATCAATGCCGTAGTCAAGTGAAAAAAATCAACATTCCGGATACTTTTCATCCTGTTCCGGCATAGAAATTTAAGCAAAATACTATGCCGGAACATGTACCGGCATGCTCGAAAACTAGATTACCATGCCGGTATCTGTTCAAAACCAGAAAAAAATCAACATTCTGAAGATCAAAACCGGTACCTGTTCAAACCCCCCCCGGATAGTGGCAAACAATTTATGAACATTTCCAACAATTGCCCGCATGGGTTTTTGGTTGAATACCATGCCGGCACCAAACTTTTTCAACTGCAACAATGGTGGATTCAAAGAAAAAAAATCAAATTTTCAACCACTTATTAGCGGTAATTCTCTCATCATATTCATCTTCCATTTTCAAAAAAAGAAATTCCTCTCAAATATTTTTTTCCCTCCTTCTACTCTCACCCAAACACAAATAAAAATACACACTAATCTATCCCCCAACTACTTAAGATCTTTACTAATTATTATTAACCACTAAACCTAATTAGTGAGGGGTAAATTAGGAATTAAAAAAATAATTACATAAGGGATGACCCAGAATTGCTATTGGGACTCCTATTTTGTCTTGTAGCTATATCCCCCAATTAGTTTTCATATCCCCCAATTAATCATTCTTTCAGAAACTGTTTATTTTTTTTTTCTTAAATTAATCGAAATGAATTTTTAAGTCAACCAAAAGTAAAAGTAAATGGTGGGTTTTCTTAGTTTTGATTTTTTTTCATCATCTCTACGCGATGGAGAAGATGAAGAAGAAGATAGCTAGGAAGCCAATAATAGATTTGGTTTTTTAATGATCATCATCTTCATCATGATGCGATGAAGAATCACGATTTGATGGAGAAGAAGAAGAAGTAGAAGAAAGAAAGTTGAATTATAGATTTAAGTTTTTTAACAATTTCATTATGATGAAATGAAGAAGAAGATAATTTTTTTTTTAATATGTTTATTGAAAGGGTATATTTGACTTTTATTATTAGTTAGGTTTCCCCTATCCATACTAGATGTTATAACTCAAAAAAGCCCCCAAAACCCATTGACTTTAAAGCCCCAAATGTGGTATGTTATGTTCATGATTGTGAACAAATATTATTTATATATCTAAAAAACTTGTTATGATGTCCATACAATGATATTGAAATCTCAACCCTAAACGAATATCTTTATTATAAGTAACAAAAATCAAATCTTTATACGTTTTCAATCTCAATTCCTATTTAAATGTCATTTCAGTTTTGGTTTGTGATTGAGACTAGATTTTCTCAACAACATTCAGTGTCATCCTTATCTTTATCTATAAAAACATCATTAGTTACCAAAGCAAATCAGATGATCGGAATATGATCGGAACAAAGAAATAAATCTCAAATCCAACCAATACCCAGGCCTTACCATATGTTCAATTAGAAAGAACTAACATTCCAGATTAAACTCGCTCTCACCTGCAATCTTTCTTTTCAACTTTAAGTTGTCCTAAACCTGGATACCCTTCTCTTCTCCGGCTACCATAATCTCTAGAGATTTCTATGATACAAAGACACCGAAGACTCTTTGATTTGAGAAGACACCAAGAGACGAAGACATTGAAGCTCCTAAGTCACTGTTAACCGAGACACCATTACCAACCCTTGTTTACCGGCTATAAAGACTCTTGAACCAATCTGTTGATTACTTCTTTTTTTTTAGTTTCATATTGGTTATCTGTTTGTATTTGTCCAAAACCCTCAATTTTGTCATCAAATTAGTCGGATTCAATTGGATTTAAGGGGCCTTGCATTATTGCCTTTCAACCTTGTTGATCTGAATTTCAACTTTTGACTCTTTTTCGATTTTTTTTTTGCTTTCCTAAACCCGGTCCTCTTTTACAGCCTAAACCGGCCGTTAATTTAATTTTTGATATTCGTTTAAATTTGCCCTGCATCTCATCTTAGAACAGTGCAGCTTAATTAATTTATGATGTTTAGTTTCTAATTGATCCTTCAATTCACATTGCTTGATTAACCTTTGCATTCTATTAATTGGGTATCCCTTTTTTTGGGAGATCAGTTATCACCAAACCATTAATTGTTATTTTTCGTGTGTGTACTTCGCAGGGGTTCAGGGTGAATCGTCATAATCCATCTTAGCCTCTCTGCAACACCTTCACCATTACCAGTTCTAAAGTCCTGATGTCAAGGTGCTGATTAACATCTTGGAATTGGCTTGCTCTGAAGGAGGAAATTGATTTGTACTGTGGATGTGCATCCTCATTGGAAGATCACTATAACACATTCAACACTACCAGCTCTATAGTCTCTGGTGCTAAGGAAAGCATAGTGTTGTTTTGTTATCCAAGAATTTTTGTTCGCTACAACAGAGCTCTACTGGTGATTAGTAATAATTTCAAAAAAAAGCTGGTTTTAGTGAGCAGACCGCACTTAAACATAAGATCTAACTCTCAACAGGTATTTATAAATTAAAATTCTTTTCGGGTCTCTATCGGATTTTTTCGTATGCAAGTTTTTTTTTTGGTCCACCATGTATATTCAACTCCTTTTATCTATTTGCTATGAGTATATTAAACTGGAACTTCCGTGGCTTTGGGAAGCCAGAGGCAGTTCATGAGCTACGAGAAATTGTGAAACTAAAATCACCTGATATAATATTTTTTTGTGAAACTATGAGTAAAAAAGAAACTACTGAAAAGAAATTTCGCTCCCTTGGATATCTTAACTTTTTTATTTTACCTTCTGTGGGTAAAAAGGGGGGGGCTTGGTCTTGCTTGGAAAGACGGATTTGATCTGTCTGTTGTACATGCTAGCCAAAGAGGTTTCAAATGCACATCTCAATCTTTTAAAGCTAATACTTTCTGTAATTTGATATTCATATATGGGGAATCTAATCATAATCTTAGACCAGCTAGTTGGGCTCAGATTATGAGTGAACCCCATGATAATAAAAATCATTGCATTGTGATAGGTGATTTTAACTGTATTCTCCTTCCGGAAGACAAATGGGGAGGAATAATAGTTACTGATAATGATTTGAAAGATCTAAGATCTTTAATGTCGGCTTGGGAGTTGAGAGAAATCCCATTCTCAGGTCCGGATTATACTTGGACTAATAGCAAGAAGGAAATAGTCTTATAATGGAAAGAATCGATAGAGCAATTATAAATGATAATTGGGAAGCAAGTTTTCCCGATACTCATGTCTTACATCTACCCAGAATCTCTTCGGATCACTCACCGATTTTAATCTCCCTTAGTGATGAGGCTGATAATCTCCAAAGGTCTTTCCATTATATGTCCAACTGGTCACAAGATAAAACATGTAAAACAGTCATTGAGTAGGCTTGGTCAAGCTGTGTAAGAGGTTCAAAACCTTACCAGCTAAAACAAAAATTGAATATAGCAAAACAGAAACAGAAACTCTGGAACAAAGTATCCTTTGGAAATATTACACATTCCATAAGGGATACTAAAGCTGCTATTAACCATACACAAGTACATGACCCAGGTAATACTGGAAAAATTTATGAATTAAAAGACAAAATGACCTATTTGTATTCACTTGAGGAAATTTTATGGAAAGATAAATCAAGAGAGTTATGGCTTAATGAAGGAGATAATAATAAGCCATATTTCCATAAAGCTACTATGTTTCGCAGAAAAAGAAACAATATATCTTGGATTAAATCAGCTAGTGGAAATTGGCCCACTACAAGAGAGGCCATTGGTGATTAATTTATCATGTATTTCCAAAATCTTTACAAAACTTCTAACCCTCAAGGTCAGGATGACTTCCTAGATTCTATGACACCTAAGGTCACTGATGAAGATAATGAAAAACTATCAACTCCTATCTCAGACGATGAGATAAAAATTGATGCATTCCAAATGGGAGCAAAAAAAGCTCCTGGTCCAGATGAATTCACATGTCATTTCTACCAAGTTTACTGGGATGTTGTTGGTACATCTGTTTGTGACATGGTCAAACATTTTTTCAACACAAGGTACTTACTTACTCAATTTAACCACACGAATATTTGCCTCATTCCAAAATCTCCTATGGCTGATTATGTTGATCAGTTTCGGCCAATAGGGCTTTGTAATTTTGCTTATAAGGTGGTTTCAAAAACCATAGCGAATAGAATGAAACCTTTGATGGATAGAATCATCTCTCCCCATCAGAGTGCTTTTGTCCCAAAAAGACAAATTGCAGATAACATTATGATGGCACATGAGGTGATTCACACTATTAAGCAAAAGAAAAAAAGGCAAAGTTGGACTTGCAGCAATTAAGCTGGACAAGTCTAAAGCCTATGATAAGATTGAGTGGTCATTCCTGTCTAAAGCTATGACTTAGCTCGGGTTTCATCAAAAGTGGGTAGATTTAATTTTGAATTGCCTCAATTCAGTGAGTTACTCAATTTTGTTGAATGGTAGCCCAATGGGTAATCTAAAACCTGAAAGAGGGTTAAGACAAGGGGACCCTATCTCCCCCTATCTTTACATCATATGTACTGAAGCTTTATCGGCATACATAACTAAACTCGAGAGGGGAAACCTGGTTCACATAGTTAAGATTGCACATGCAGCTCCACCAATCAGCCACCTCTTGTTTGCTGATGATAGCCTCATTTTCACCAAGGCTATGATACCTGACGTCCATGCTACAAAGGAATATCTACAAAAATACTACAAAGCAAGTGGACAAGAGATTAATTTTCAAAAATCTGGAATGTTACTAAGCAAAAATGTACATCCAAGACATCAGAGACTTTTGGACAGAATTCTAGGTATCTCTAACTTACATCTTGGAGAGAAATATCTAGGAGCACCAATTAACATCCTTAAATCCAAAACTCAAACCCACTTGTCTCTTTTATCTGCGGTGGAGAAAAGAGCAAGTAGTTGGCTCACTCACTTTCTCTCTCAAGCAGGAAAAACAACTTTGGTTAAACATGTGGGACAAGCTATGCTATTTACCAAATGGAAAATTTCTTAATTCCCAAGGGCATTTGTCACAAAATTGATTCTCATCTGATGAGATTTTGGTGGGGAGAGGATCCAAAGTCAAAGAAAAGAAAAACTCACCTTTTGGATAAGGAGAACATCTGCAAACCAAAAAAAAAAGGGGGATTAGGTTTCAGAGACAGTGAAAAAAATAATCTTGCCATGATGGCAAGAAACGTGTGGAGACTAGTATAAAACCCAAATTCTTTGTGGGCAGTTGCTTTAAAAGCGGAGTACTTTGCTAAAACTGATGTGCTACACGCTAAATGCCCAAGTACTTCTTCTTGGGTATGGAAATGTATCTACAGAACAATGGAAAAGATTAAACCATTCATTTCATGGGTGGTAGGGGAAGGAACCTTCATAGATCCTTGGTGTGACAATTGGATCCCTTCTAAAGGAGTTGCCACACCAAAGGATAACACCATTCCTGATTATAATCTTACAGTGGCCGATTTCATTGATCCACAAACCATAAAATGGGATTCAATAAAGCTTGAAGATGTTTTTGATCAATCTTCTGTAGAGAAGATTGAAGACAATCCTTTGTCTATTATTCCTACTAGAGATATAAGGATTTGGACTAATGCTAAAGATGGTAGATTTTCTACCAAAATTGCATATCATAGCGTCTCCGTAAGAGGAGATACAAACAACCGTAACCTATGGATCAACGTATGGGCACATAAAATACCTGCACGAATTAAACTATTCATGCGGAAGGCTTTAAAAGCAGCTTTACCTGGGAATCTAGTTTTGCATAAGAGAATGCATACCTCAAACTCCACCTGCCCTAGATGCAAAATCAAAGATGAAACCATTATGCACTCATTAGTTTCGTGCTCACATCTTAATGCAGTATGGGCTCAAGTGAATATCCAAAATCAACAATTTCAAGATTAAACATTTATTGATTGGATAAGATACTGGTTACAGTTGATTCCATATAAGGATGACTCTAATAGAGAAGAGTCATTTACAATAATTTCTTGCATGATTTGGTCAATCTGGACCAGCAGAAACACAATTGTTCATACAGGGAAAATTGAAGAACCTTACTCAATCTTGGCTAGAGCAAAAGCGATGCTGCCGGTGAAAACACCTCAACCATTTCTTTAAAGGATTGCTTCTATGACTCGTGTCTCTGATATTTCCACTTGGACTTCCCCAATATTCAGTTGGATTAAAATTAACTGTGATGGGGCTTGGAATCTATCTTCAATAGACGGTGGGATTGGATTTGTTTTCCGAAATTCGGATCACCAATTCCTAATTGCGGAAGGAAGCTACATCTCTTGTGGATCTGCGGAGGAAGCGGAAATACGAGCAATAAGAGAGGCTATGAGAACTGCTTGGGAGAGGAAAGATCAACAAGTACTGATTGAAAGTGATGCGGAAGGAATCATACAGAGAATCAAAGAAAGAGATTTTCGTGGGAACCATAGAACTCAAGCATGGTTGTCTGATATAGAATACCTAATTCCTAGGTTTAAGAGAATTGTATTTAATTTTGTTAATCGAACCAACAATGGGGTCGCCCATAATGTAGCCAATGGGCAAAAACAAATAGAACCTGTATGGCTTGGTCTTCACCCCCAGTTCGGCTTCTGCCATCCCTAAGTGCCGACCATAGTCTATCAAGACAGGTGGAGGAGATGTAATGAGGTGCTTCATATTTTTGCTTATAAAAAAAATAAAAATAAAGCCCCAATAATAATAGGATTCTAAAAAAATCATCCTTGACATATCTTTTCTGTGAGTTGAATTTCAAATCAAAACTAATAAAGCATGACCTTATCCTTTGAACGGATTAAACTCCCTTGTTACCTTGTGCTTTAATTATTATTTTTTTTCTTTTTTTTTCTTTGATGTTGAATAATCAACTCCCTTATACTTTAATGTCCTGGCTTGATTGGGGTATACTCAAATTAATTGGGGTATACCCAATAAGACAAAATCTGATCATTATGAAGTAAAACCAAGCCACCCCTTAACCTTGTTTTTTCTAAATGGCTAATATGCTCTTGGTTAATTAATACTAAAATTCTGATTAGGTTAATTAATTGAGTTTAGATTAAAATTTTGAAATTTTGAATTCAGTACATTAACCTTTTGATCCGTCTTATGAGTTCGATTTCGATCCAAAAATTTTGGTTTTGAAAATGCATTAAGCCGGCAAGGTCTCGGGTTGAATAAGCTGCCGACCATACGTCCGCCGGAATGTTAAACTTTTAATAAGCTGCCGATATCTATTCCGCCGGCAGTGTCAACTTTGAATAAGCTACCGACCATATATCCGCCGGAATGGTCCTCGGATGAAGAACACACTGACTATCTTGGGCAGCAATCTTACGGTCGGCATGTAAATATTTCCTACCCATCCGGCTATATTAATCTCGGCATGCAAAAAAAAATAAACCTTGTCGGCTGACATAATATGGAAGATGTAATTTACTTTATTCATTCAATTTTGGTTACTACATTGATTGAAACATAAAACCTAATCCTTGTCGACGGAAAAACGAATGCACTTAGCATGTGCATCAAGCCTTTGAACCCCTAGGCGACCCTATTGGACGAGTTATAGTCTCGTGAGGGTTTACATAGAGGTCTACCCACAAAACCTATACTAAAACTTCTAAAGCCATTAATTGATGCGATGAATTAATATCTTGCATCGAATGCGAATGCTTCCCCCTTTTCCTCCAAGTAGCGCGCTTTGGCGACTTCATGCTACAAAAACAAAACACAAACTTACATTTGTTAGTGGTGTTTAATTTGGAAGATCAAACAACATGGATCACGTAAAATAAACCACAAAAATACTTACAAATTGTTCAATTGACAAGTTAAAGTGGGAGCGTTGAAAATTGGTTTTGGATAGCTAAATAGGCAAGTATCGCATTTTCAATAACTATGTGCCTATCGTGCACTTGTTGAACACTTCTTGAGTTAGGATTCCCACACTCTTGGCTAAAAGTGTTGTGAACCCTAGCCCAAAGGTTGTGGAATCCACCCTTACGGATGACTGCCTTGAACTCTAGTCTCCGCATACCAAGCTTTGGTGATTGCCAAATCTTCATTAGAATCAAATGAAGCCATTTCTTGTGTGTAGAGAGCTATTGGGTGAGTTAGATGGAGTGTGTGATGGTATGAGCTTTGGAGAGTATATGCAAATAGTTGTGTGTTGTTTTGTGGAGATAAGTAGTGCATTTATAGGATGGTGCCCAAATTTGGCCGTTATAGTGTCCAAGTACAAGTGAATCAATGCAATTGTACTTGCACAAATTTGAATTTTGAAACCGCCGGCGGGTCAAAATTTGCTACAATCTTGGGGTCGCAAAGCGGTAGGAAATGTATGGGATCATTAGCATGCCGGGCCAAAATACCGCGGCATTTTCTTGTTTTGTTTCCCTTCCGACCTTACATGATTTTAGGCATCGGAAGAATGGGTTTTTTTTTCAAGATATGGCCGCGGGGTCTCTATTTTCGTACCCTTCCGGCGACAAAAACGCCTACTTAGTAGGAATCGTATTACCTTGCCGGCCCTGGTAACTAAACAACTTTTGTTGACAGGGCGGCAATCATGACCTTTCACAAGCTTGCCGGCCCTGGTAACTACACAATTTTTTGTTGACAGGGCCGGCAGTCTGGCATTTCACAACCTTGCCGGCCCTGGGACAGCCGATAGGGTAGCTTAAAAAAAGCATGCCGGCAAATGTATTGACACTTTATATAGCTAAACAAACCATTCATTCATCCAACATTTTTTGTCCAAAATACGAAACATGTCCCATAAACCGTAAAAAAACATTTGTCCACACCATTAACTTAAACATTTGTCCACCACAACATAAAGAAATGAACTAGGAAAGCATTCATTGGCCACGACCACGACCACGACGAGCACGGCCCCGTTTAGGAACACTACCTTCACCACCACGACCACTGCTGCTACCTTCACCACCACGACCACTTTCTGCTACCTTCACCACCGGGAGCACTACGAGTCCTCTTTTTATCAGCCTTTGTCTTGGCTTGTGCATCCTTAATAGCTTTTTCTTCCGCCTTTACTTGAGCCTGAAGTTGCTTGAACAGTAGCTGGGCATCCTCATTGTCAACATTGCAAGCATAGTCAATGTGCTTGCTTTGCACAGGTTCTCCTCTATCTTTCGCGCAACATAACACCCTCACAAAGGTCTTCAACTAATCCTTCTATATTCAATTAAACAAAAAACAATTAATAGAATGATTCGGTAATGCAATCAATCTTAAAATAGTAAGAGCAACTCTAAAATACTTACAAATATCTTAAGCAATGTTGCTGGGTCTTTCGATTCGATCTTCTTCTTACGAGCCGGTTCTTGGTAGTCATTGGCCTAATCACAATAGGGGACGAGCCCAACCCAAGTACCACGCCATGTATTTCTCAAGTAGCTTCATGACCGGTGGGTCACCTCGTCCAAAAGACTCACATCGATTTGACCGCGATGCGTATCAGCTCAATGTTCTTGAGTTGGTCTTTGGAAGGTAAGAGACGTTCATACCTTTTTGGGAGGTGGTGCAATCACTCATATCCACAAGTAAAGGCCAGTTTTGCTTTGCATCGAAATGAGGTTCTTCTTGTATGTAACCCAATTGTCGCATTACCCGATGTGGATCGTACATTGAAAATCCTTCAAACACGAGTCATCAATGGTCCATAGTATAATGAAACAACTTCATTTCTCCTTGGGATTAAACCTTGATTTCTATCCTCTCGATCGGATCAAATATCACCTCTTCCCATGATCAAATTGTCGATGGCGGCTCGGAGTTTCATAAGATTTTGCGGCATTTCCTTATCTTGAGTACCCTTAAAATCTGTACCTTTGCGCTCTTGGCAAATGAACCTAACACTGTTATCCACTTTGACGTAAGAGTTATCTTTGAACAAAGAAGGGAAGCGTTCATATATCCAAACCTGGAAGAGACATGTGTTTCCGTTAACTTGCTTAGTGAGTGCCCTAGAAGATTTTGTCAACTCATTGTTCAAGAAGGCGACCACCGCGGTACCCCAAGAATACCCACGCATCTCATGTAAGGGATCCAATAGTTGCAAGTAAATGGCCTCGACTTGGTTTCCGGAGCTGTCGGGAAGATACATCTGCCCGGGGTGTATAGCAAATAAGCGGCAGCGGTAGCATTGATTCGCACTTAGGGTGCACCATTCCTTCCCTAACAAGGATTTCTGAGTCTTCCATAATCCGTCCCTCAACTTCTTCATGTTAAACTTCTTGGTTAGTCGACCATCCTTCTTGTCAAGAACATCATCCGTCCCGAACTTTGACTCCAACCCAGACAATTTCTTGCTCAATTCGTAAATCTTCTCGAAAGAAATGGCATTATCGAATCCCTCGGTGTTGCTTTCCCATCAACCTCGAGGCCTAGAATTTGTTGAGCATCATCGGGAGTTATCGCCATCTCACCGAATGGGAATAACAGAGTATCGGTCTCTCCATAGAACCGCTCACGAGAATGCGAGAGATGGTAACTTTATCATGATTATATTCGAAATCTCCACCGAGGCAACAACCGGAGTTCCTCACAATCACTTTCACCTCCTCACATTCCAAGTCAAGATTCCAAGTATGCATCACTGAACACGAAGCTTGGCGCCTCATGAGACGGATGGCATGCTTGTGATCCTAAATACAAAAAAAAATGAAAATGAAAAGAAATACAAACACTTGATGCAAATTTAATTAAGATAGTTACACACTTGAATAAATAACAAAGACGGATTAAGATTACTTACGATAGTATTATGGACCGCACATGCCCAAGAGTGTTTGTATCCAAAAAGAACAGCTCCACCATCTCTTTGGGGTCCCTTTTGAGGCTCACCTTCTTTCGGTGCAACCATCAAGTGTTTGGGAGGCATGTGAGAATCGGTAGGTTTCGTGATCACCCTCTTCTTCGTTCCTAGGTTGAAGTTGAAGCCGAAGCTTCGGTGGCTTGAACAACAGCTAGAGTTTGTTCTCCTTCTCCATCTCCATCTCCTTCTTCTTCTTGTTCCTCTTCCTCTTCAACAATTTCATCTTCGATGATATTCTTACCTTTATCTCCATTACCATCATCATCATCACCATCGTCATTACCTCCTCCGACCTCATGCATGTCTTGATCACCACCATCATCATCATCATCATTGTTACCTCCTCCAAAGACCGGATTGGTTTCATCAACATCATCATCATCACCTCTTCTACCAGATGGAATTGATTGGTCTTCATCTGAGTCTCGTCCCCAAATCATTGGGTTCGGATAGTGGTTCTAAGACCTTGGTGCGTTCCGGCACAACATATACCCCTCGATGTTTTGAAGACAAGAGTTTATCACCAACACGAGGAGGGTTTGAAGGAGGACTAAGAGCTGCTTTTGAGATGCTTTCTTCTTTGCCATTCATAAATCCCGAACAAGAACAATTCGGAAAAAAACATAACGAGTAGGCAGGTTAGATATATACAACATATCCGGCGGAACAATGGCCGGTAAGGTAGACCAAAAGATGAGTGCCGGCTAAAAAACGCCGGCATTGTATCATCAAAATAGCCTTCCGGCGCATAAAAAAAAACAAAAAATTTTCACTATACAAGTCGGCAAGGTCCTTTACACATACATAGCCATTTGACAAACCAGCAAACTTGGTTTTATATAACTACCCTTAGGATTTAAAAGTTCTAGGCATCGGAAACATTCAAAAGAAGTAGCCGGAAGGGTAAAAAACAAAAACTTGCGGCTTCATTAAAAGATAAAAGACGCTTGGCAATGTATACTGATTGAATAACTGCCAGGCCACTGCTAATGCCGATTCTGAAACTATACGTGACAAGTTCTTCAACCTTATACCTTCCGGCCAAACCCTAACTATGAAATCCCGGAAAGGTCGATAACCAAGAACCTTGCCGGCGCCGTAACTACCAATTCACAAATTCGATTTTTCTGACCTAATTTGACATGCAAACATGAAATTGAAGTACTAGAGTGAGTTTAAGTGTGCCCTTACTTTCTTAAGCGCACCATTTCACGTGTTTCAGCGGGAACAAATTCTTCTTCTTCAACCGTTTTTTTCTTCACTTTCTTAGCAACCAAATTTGCAATTCCAGGGTTATATTCATTGGGTTTTCGATTCGTTTGTTTCATACGAGTTGCCTTCTTCCGTGGTGGATCCATTGATGAAGACTAATCGGAGTTTTCGAATCGACGATTTTAACGAATTGATCGACGAGTTTTGGTGGTGGTGGGGTGATGGAGCCGGTAAGGTTGTGGAGGAGAAGAAGAAGAGAAGAAAATGAAGAAAGAAAACTGATTTTGGTAGTAATTAGAGTTATAATAAGAAAGGGTAATTTTGTAACTTTACCCGTTGACCTCCCCCTTTGCCCTTAAAAAAGAGTCCCTATAAAATTGGGTATACCCCAATTAGTTTGAGTATACCCCAATCAAGCCAGGTTTAATGTTGAATAATTAATTAACTCCCTGATACTACTTTAATGTTGAATAATTAAGGAACTTTCCTGATTGATAAAGACAAAAGGAAAAGGAAAAAAAAATCACCTGACTAGAGACTATTATTATGGATTTTGCTGTCACTACAATTTTGTGAAGCACGATGATTGACTGCATTAGTTTATGTCAGCTTGGCAGGAAATTTACCACCACCAATGATACTGCTATATATACAGAATATACTAAGATTTGCGACATGATACAATTGTGTGTGGTGACTGGTGAGATAGAGAGGGGGGAGATGGAGGAAGTGAAGCTGTATGGTATGTGGGCAAGCCCTTTTGCCAAAAGAGTTGAAATGGCACTAAAAATGAAGGGCATATCGTATGAATACATTGAAGAAGATCTAATGAACAAGAGCGAGAAACTCCTAAGTTGCAACCCTGTCTATAAAAAAATCCCTGTACTTGTTCACCATGAAAAGCCTGTGTCTGAATCACTCATAATCCTTGAGTACATCGACGAGACTTGGAACTGCCCACCTTTACTCCTTCCCGAGAATCCTTTTCAGCGAGCCAAGGTTCGGTTTTGGATGAATTTCATCGACCAGAAGGTAAAATCATTTTTTGGTCCTTACGTCAAATAAAATATGCATACTCGAGTTGCACTATACCCCATTGACACTCTAAAATCACTGAATACAGATGGTTCCATTGATACGAGAAATATACAAGTTTGAAGGTGAACAACAAGAGAAAATCGTCAAAGAATTCTCCACAATGTTGAAGTTATTTGAAGAAGGTGTGGAGAAAGACTTCTTCTCAAGCGGAACTGTCGATTTCTGTGGTGGTGAGACCCCGGGATTACTAGATATCGTTTTTTGTTCGGTTTTTGGAATTCACAAAGGCGACGGATCTAGTGGTGTCAGCGAATTTGAGATGGATACTAATCCTTTGTTGTTCAAATGGCTAAATTCTCTAAGGGACCTTCCTGTAGTTAAAGAGATATCACCTCCTCATGAAGCGTTCAGTGCATTACTCAAACAGTTCCGAGCCATTTCCCTTCAATCATCATCACAGACTTAAGCTATATACTACATATTTTCTAAGATTTTATTATGATACTTTACTAGGTTGAACTACTAGTTTGCATTGAGAATAAGCACGGTTTGTCTGTAATTAGATTCTGATTATATATATGCATAAAATCGTATGTGTTTGTGTTTTTGCTATGTAATACTACACAACAACAAGTCAACAACAACAACCACAGGAAACTACAGTTAGCGCAAACTGGGCAATCCACCTAAACCGACCCGACTAATCCCGGTCCAAAAAGTCCAGTGATCCAACCATTTCACGGTGGGTCCCGCTAAAAGTGATTTCCTTCCTACCTCTTGCGCCCTGGAGGCAGGCTCGGACACAAACACAATCCAGCTTTTCTAAGACGTTGAATAAATAAAAAATAACATTTCCAGAAAAATAAAAAAAATCCCTAAAGTTGTATGTAACTGGTTTTTGAGATGGCCAAAAAACTAGAGCTCCATTGATAGGCAAAACCAAATTAATGGCGATCTCAACTGTAGAAGAAGATTGCAGCGAGTCTTCAACTGAAATTCCATTACTTGCAGAGAGATCAAGTGTGATAGAAGGTGTAGTAAATTACAAAGGAGATAAAGTAATAAATAGATCAAAATATGGTGGATGGAAATCAGCTTCGTTCATAATTGGTGTTGAAATTACTGAAAGATTTGCTTATTATGGTATTTCATCAAATCTAATAACATATCTAACTGGTCCACTTCATCAATCAACTGTTGTTGCTGCTGAGAATGTTAATATTTGGTCTGGTGTTGCTTCATTACTTCCTTTACTTGGTGCTTTTATTGCTGATTCATATCTCGGGAGGTTTCGCACAATTCTCTTCTCTTCTCTCTTTTACCTCCTGGTAAATTCAACTCTCTAATTTTCTTAGATTTTTTTTCCTTAGAAATTTCTGAATCCATTTTTGTCATAGCTATTGGCTTGTCGGTCATGTAAACCGGACATTTAGTTGAATGACTGTAGTTGTATAACTGGAATATTGAATTCTTAGAAGTTTAATTAAGTTGGATGGGTTTTCAGGGGCTTGGATTGTTGACAATGTCGGCTTCATTAGTTTCTCTAACAGATTGCGAGAAGGATACGTCTTGTTCTTCGTCTAATTTACAAGTGATTTTCTTCTTTTCATCTCTCTATTTGGTGGCAATTGCTCAAGGTGGGCATAAACCATGTGTTCAAGCTTTTGGAGCTGATCAATTTGATAGGCATGACCCGGAAGAATTTAAATCTAAGAGTTCATTCTTTAATTGGTGGTACTTTGGAGTTTATGGTGGTACGGCTGTTTCGCTTTCTTTTTTGAATTATATTCAGGATAACTTGAATTGGGTTCTTGGTTTCGGGATTCCTTTGATATCTATGGCAATAGCACTTGTTATTTTCTTGCTTGGGATGAGGAGTTATCGGTATAGTTTTACAGATGATAAGAGAAGCCCGATTGTGAGAATTGGTCAAGTGTTTGTTGTAGCTGCAAGGAATTGGAGAGTTGCCACTCCTGCCTTTGAAGAGGAAGGCTGCCAAATGACATTGGATAACGTTGGTTCTCACCAGTTCAGGTAAGGTAAATTTTGGATTATCCCCTTGTGTTGACCTTACATGAACATTGCTTTTAAACTTTTTCGGGCTCTGCAGCCTGTAGTGTACAAGTATCCTTCACGCTATTATTGGAACAGTTGTTAAAACAGTAACTCTTCTTGTCTCTCCAGCACTGGCTCCTATTTTCCGAGCAATTTGAAAAATGATGTCCTAACAGCAGATTTTGTTTTTGCTTGTCAAGACTTCCAAAGTGTCATACATGCATAAGTTTCTCTGGCAAATTGTAGTAAGTAAATTAGCTGTTGTGTTTGTTGTGCAGATTCCTTCACAAAGCTCTGATTCCTACAACAGGTGATTCTGGTTGCGATCAAAATGGATGCAGCATCACACAAGTGGAAGAAGCCAAGGTGGTACTGCGGTTGGTTCCCATCTGGATTGCATGTTTAATGTATGCAGTGGTATTTGCACAATCCTCGACCTTCTTCACCAAGCAAGGTAGTACCATGGATAGATCAATAGGATCGAACTTCGAAATACCAGCTGCATCACTTCAAACCCTTATTAGCTTATCAATTGTGCTCTTCATTCCGATATATGATCGTGTCTTGGTTCCTATTGCAAGAGTTGTAACCGGAAAGCCATCAGGGATAACAATGCTTCAGAGAATTGGATGTGGGATGTTTATATCAGTGGTCTCCATGGTTGTTGCAGCTATAATTGAGAAGAAAAGGCTTCAAACTGCTATTGATTCTGGGTTGATCGACATGCCAAAAGCGACAATTCCCATGAGTGTATGGTGGTTGGCCCCTCAATATGTTCTGTTTGGAATTTCTGATGTTTTCACAATGGTTGGTCTACAAGAATTCTTCTACGATCAAGTGCCAGACGGGTTGAGGAGTGTTGGTCTCTCTCTATACTTGAGCATTTTCGGGATTGGGCACTTCCTTAGTGGATTCCTCATCTCTACTATTGAAAATGTAACTGGTGGGAGTGGTCAAGATAGTTGGTTTTCCAACAACCTTAATCGGGCTCATCTTGATTATTACTACTGGCTTCTTGCTGGACTTGGCATAATCGAGTTTGCAGCCTACATGTATTTTTCGAAATCGTATTTGTACAATACAGGAGTTCCCAAGTAAGGCATAGGTACTAATGCACATATTTATAATGTATACAGGGGTTTACGTAAACAGTGAAGTCATACTCTTGTGTCCCATGAGTTTGTGACCACAGAAATACAAGGTTTATCATGTTCAGTTTATAAACAGAATGCTTACAGAAAATAATAATTTCAATTTACTGTGTCTGCGGAACCTCTTGCATTTACAGCTCACCTCTTGTAGATATAAGATTTTGAAATATATATGATGAATGTAACCAATTCAAATGCACTTAGTCCTGCAAGAAGCCAATAGAAGAAGTCGATGTGCGCTCGGTTGAGATTGTCTGAAAACCAACTATATCGTCCACTTCCACTAGTTACCTTATCTAGTATGGAGATTAAAAATCCACTAAGAAAATGCCCCACACCAAAGATACTCGAGTAAAGGCCGAGACCGACACTCCTTAACTCATTTGGCACTTGATCATAAAAGAACTCTTGCATACCGATAAAGAATACGTTAGCGGCATCCTGCATTATGTACTGAGGGACCAACCACCAGATACTCATAGGAACTGTTGCCTGAGGCATGTCAATTAATCCATAATCGAAAGCCATTTGAAGCCTGGTCTTCTCGACTATAGCTGCTACCACCATAGATACTGTAGATATAAACATGCCACAACCAGTTCTTTGAAGCATTGTTATGCCACTGGGTTTACCTGTGAAAGTTCTAGCCAAAGGAACAAACACGCGGTCGTAAAATACGATGGAAAAAACTACAGCAACACTACTGAAGATTCTCATGGAGGCAGATGGTATCTCAAAATCTCTTCCTATATTCCTGTTCATTGTATTTCCTTGCTTGATGCAAAATGTTGTAGACTGAGCACTAACAACTCCGTATATAACACATACGACCCACACTGGAACCAACCGTATTGCAGCCTTTGCCTCCTCTACTTGATCTGCCGTACAGGTTATATCATATTTTCTTGAACTGTCATTCGACACGTCAATCAAAGCTTTGTCCAAAAACCTATACAATGTTGTGCTCGGTATGGTAAATTTACAACACAAGGTAATCAATAGAAACATATATTTCTATGTACAAGCTAGGAACAATAATGCATAAGATTGACGGGAAGGCTTCTCTTACTTGAACTGGTTAGCCCCAAGATGCATCCCAGGGAGTTTGACTGTGTCCTCCTGCAGAGAACCCAAGGATGCGGTCTTTCTCCAGTTTTTGGCAGCTGCAATGAACACTCTGGTTATCCTTACTAACGGGTTTTGCTTCTTCTCGCTCACACTATAACGATATGTTTTTGTTCGGAGGAGGAAAATGACTATTGCTGCCACCACCACAATGCACGGAATGCCAAATCCTAAACCCCATCCCATATTGTCTTGTATGTAGTTCAGAGTGAGGTGAGAAAAGCCGCTACCAAGAATTAATCCTAAGAACCACCAATTGAAGAATGAGCTCTTTGACTTGCATTCTCCAGAGTCTTGTCCATCAAACTGGTCAGCCCCAAAAGCTTGTGCGCAAGAATTACATCCAGCTCTTCCAATTGCCATTATATACAATGAACAAAAGAAGAAGCCCAGTTGATGAGAAGTCAGAGAACTAAAAAATGAACTGTTGTCGCTGTAGTTCAGAGATCTTATAAGAGAAGGAAGCATAACCGATAAAGTTAACATTCCTAGTCCCTACAATATCAAAATAGTGTAGTTAGTAGGATTTTCACCATAAAACAGTAGGTATTAAGAAACTACAGAGAAGTTTACCAGTATGTAAATGAACCCAGAGATTAAAATGGTACGAAATCGACCAAGATAAGAGTCGGCAACGAAGGCGCTGAGGAAAGGTAGCAGCGATTCAACTCCGCCCCAGACGTTGATGTTTTCGGCCGCTGTGACTGTGGATTGGCCCAGTGGACCGGTGAGATAGGATATGAGATTTGAAGAGATTCCCCAGTAAGTAAAACTATCTGCAATATCAATTGCAATTATAGAATAAGCAGATTTCCATCCTCCATATTTTGATCTATCATACACTCTTTCTCCCCTGTAGTCAACCACACCTTCAACAGCATCACTACTACTAAGGTTTCCGTCTCCTCCATGATCACTACTACTACTACAAGCAGTTATTAGCAAAGGCTCTTCGAGTTCATGATCATTGTTCCCATCAACACCACCTGATAAGATGGCCATGGATTTTTCTTGCTATCGATTTTGGTCTCAGTTACATGGACGGCCGGAGAATCTTGATTTTTCTATTGTGATAGTAATAGACTTTTTCGACATTATTGGAGCATATATGAAGTTAGTGGGAAAAGACTTTAATATAGTAGTTTCCATTTTTAAAAGTTTCTATTTGCAAGAAAATTTCTAAATAATCGCAAAAAAGTTGTGTATCATCCGAAAATCCATATTGCGTGCAGAATTCCGGTTCCGGTGAATTGTCTCATGTGCACCAGTGAAGCCTAAAAAAAGAGTAATTTCTTGCAAAAGAAAATTATCAGACGAATCTAAGTTCTTTGAAAATCAAGATCGTGGTAGCGAACAGATTGAATCATTCTTTGAGTCCTGTTCTTCATCTATCAGCACAAGTGATTTTTTTCTGCCATTTCTCTATTTAATGGAAATTGCTTTAGGTGGGCATATACCATGAGGGTCAAAATAGATGTGATGGCTGGCCGGCCAATTTGGCATTACATCAGGGAAACTTGGAGCCTCAAAATCCTTAAAAACTAGGCACCAAGTAAATCGCAAGTAGTACTTAGCCTTGTTTTGAACTAAAACTTCTGTGCTTGCTTTATATTTAAAGGCTCTGGCATTTCTCTGAGAGTGGATGTGATCCTAAGATTTCTTTCTTTATTTGGTGGTACTTAAGTTATAGATAATTGATACTCAGGGACAGTTGGAGATTACACCGTGTAATTTGTTTTTAAGAGATTATATACAGAATGCTTAAAGAGTTGCAGACAATCAAAAGCTTGCGAAAGATCATTTCAATTTACTGTGTTTGCAAATACCTCTTGCATTTACAGCTTACCTCTTGTAGATATACGATTTTGAAACATATATGAATGTAAGCAATTCAAATGCACTCAGTCCTGCAAGAAGCCAATAGAAGAAATCGATGTGCGCTCGGTTGAGGTTGTCTGAAAACCAACTATATTGTCCACTTCTACTAGTTAACTTATCTACTATGGAGATTAAGAATCCACTAAGAAAATGCCCCATACCCAAGATACTCGAGTAAAGACCGAGGCCGACACTCCTTAACTCATTTGGCACTTGATCATAAAAGAACTCTTGCATACCAATTAGAGCAAATATATCAGAAGTATCCTGCAGTATGTACTGAGGGACCAACCACCAGATACTCATAGGAACTGTTGCTTGAGGCATGTCAATCAATCCATTATCTAAAGCTATTTGAAGCCTTGTCTTCTCGACTATAGCTGCTACCACCATAGATACTGTAGATATAAACATGCCACAACCAATTCGTTGAAGCATTGTTATGCCAGTGGGTTTGCCTGTTACACTTCTAGCCAAAGGAACAAACACACGGTCATAAAATACAATGGAAAAAACAACAGCGACACTACCGAAGATTCGCATTGATGCAGATGGTATCTCAAAGTCTCTTCCTATTTTCCTGTTCATTGTGTTTCCTTGTTTGATGCAAAAGGTTGTAGATTGGGCAACAGCAATTCCGTATATTAAACATGTGAGCCATATTGGAACCAACCGTACTGCAGCCTTTGCCTCCTCTACTTGATCCGCGGTACATTTTATATCATTTTTTCTCAAACTGTCATTCGATATGTCAATCAAAGCTTTGTCCAAAACCTATATTATGTTGCGGTGTAAGAAATTATACTGATGCACTTCTATGTATGTAATAGAACAATAATGCATAAAAAGATTTATGGAAAGGATTTGCTTTTCTTACCTGAATTGGTTAGCCCCAAGATGCATCCTAGGGAGTTTGACTGTGTCCTCCTGTAGGCAACCCAAGGATGCGGACTTTCTCCAGTTTTTGGCCGCTGCAAGGAACACTCTGGTTATCCTTACTAATGGGTTTTGCTTCTTCTCACTCACACTATAACGATATGTTTTTGTTCGGAGGAGGAAAATGACTATTGCTGCCGCCACTACAATGCACGGAATGCCAAATCCTAAACCCCATCCCATATTGTCTTGTATGTAGTTCAGAGTCAAGTGAGCAATGCCATTACCAAAAATTAATCCTAAGAACCACCAATTGAAGAATGAGCTCTTTGACTTGCATTCTTTAGGGTCTTGTCCATCAAATTGGTCAGCCCCAAAAGCTTGTGCACAAGACTTGCATCCAGATCTTCCAATTGCCATGATATACAATGAACAAAAGAAGAAGACGAGTTGATAAGAAGTCGGAGAACTGAAAAAGAAACTGTTGTCATTGTAGTTCAGGGAGCTTATTAGAGAAGGAAGCACAACCGATAAGGATAACAATCCTAGTCCCTACAATATAAAAATAATGAAGTTACTAATAGCTCGAATTCCACAGATAATGCTTCAATTGTTTGTTTAATCTTGCAAGAAGAGAAATTTTTTTGGAAGACACCAGCAAACTCCAACTGAAGCAGGATTTAAAGCAAGTAGGATTTTCACCATAAAACTATATAAAAGAGAAAATTACCAGTATGTAAATGAACCCAGAGATTAAGATGGTACGAAATCGACCAAGATAAGAGTCGGCAACGAAGGCACTGAGGAAAGGTAGCAGGGATACAACTCCGCCCCAGACGTTGATGTTTTCGGCCGCTGTGACTGTGGATTGGCCCAGTGGACCGGTGAGATAGGATATGAGATTTGAAGAGATTCCCCAGTAAGTAAAACTATCTGCAATATCAATTGCAATTATAGAATAAGCAGATTTCCATCCTCCATATTTTGATCTATCATATACTCTTTCTCCTCTGTAATCCACCACCCCTTCAACAGCATCACTACTACTAAGGTTTCTGTCTTCTCCATGATCACCACTACCACCACCACCACCACCACCACCACCACCACGACTACTACTACTACTGGTAGTTATTAGCAAAGGCTCTCCGTGTTCATAATCATTGTTCCCATCAACAACACTTGATAAGATGGCCATGGATTTTAATTGCTGTCGATCTTAGTCTCAGTTACATGGACGGCCAGAGAATATTGATTTTACTATTACCTAGTACCTACTACTTTTTTCGAAATTATTGGGAGCATATCAAGTTGTTGGCGAGACTTTAATATAGTTTTCATTTTCAAAGATAACCCCACCTTCTAATATTTTTTTTAATTTTTTGTCCTTAGTAGTGTACTTACTAGTGGTGTTCAGCTAACTTATATATATCCCTTTTGATTAGTTTACAAAAAAAAAAATTATAACAAAGGAAAACCTGACTCAGCGACCCATATGATCATTTTTCATCTATCATACAGTATGCCTTGAGAGTAGACTCGGCCTCATAACCTTCTTCTGTCATAAAGAAGTAAAGCAATCCAATTTGAGAAAATGGCTTAAACTTGAGTGGGTGTTCTTCAACGAGCATCTCCTTGGGAACCTCTACTAGTTTTCAGCTAATTGCGAGCAAGCCGATCGAGTACCTTGGGAACCTCTACTAGTTTTCAGCTAATTGCGAGCAAGCCGATCGAGTACCTTATAGTGTCTCCTTCTATCACAACACGATGAATAGGGCACTGCAATCTACCATTGCTCAGGGTGTATTAGTTCCAGGGAAGGTTGGATGATGGTCGATGACCCAATGCGAATTGTCAAGTATGCATATTCACAAATTTACAGAAAAACTAAAATTAGAGAGCAAACAGTAATCATTAGTTAATCCAAATTCCCAGTACCATATCATTATGTAAGCTACAACATCAAAGAAGCTTAGGAATATTCGGCTGAGACAAACTTTACGGGTCTGGTCAAAATGGAGAGAAACTAGGAACTTAATATCTTGACTTACAGATCCAATGTTCAGCTTCGGCACACCCCAAAAAAATTCCGTCCAGTAACATATACCATAGTTACAATATATCCTAATTTCTGCTGCTCCATCAACATCAATGCAGCTGCAGGTGATGCTAGTTATGTTGGTTTTGCTGCAAGTTCTGTTGGTTTTGTCCCTGATGGTGTAAGAGGTTCCTTTCGTCCCAAATTGGGCAATCACATGTTGCCTTTTTATTTATCCACACTGCTCCACAGGTATAGCAGAACTCATGACCGCACCTGACATTCCAGCGAAGAGGAAACGAGATGAGCCATGCAAGTTTTATATACAGAAGTTCGGACTTGATAATTAAATCCTCAACAGAAAAGATGAAGAATGTTATGGAGTTTGTTGAACAAAATATGGGTTCTCTATAAATAACATATGCTTGTGAAGGAACACACCAGCTTTTCATAGATCCAACAAAATGATGGTCCCTTGACACAATCAACTGGTCAATCTAGGCCATTCAACATAATAGATTTTGCTTATAAGATTCCTAAGATGGTGTGGAACTATTGGGAAGCTGTAAAATCCGTCTACTTAACACCGAATTTACATATTCAGAACAAGCACATGCTATAATATATTTCAAAAGATTCCACAGAATCATGAGGATCGACAGGAATAAAGTTGTTTTCCCACAATACAGTAAAAACTCCATATATTAATAAACTATATATATTAAATAAAAAATCATGGTCCCAACTTGGGCCAGTTATAAATAGTGATAAACTCCATATTTTAATACTCCCTCCGTCCCACTATTAGATGACCTAATTGAAGTTTGCACAATTCTTAAGGCAATGAATGAAATGAGTGTTTTTAAGTATTTTTTACAACTATACCCTTATGGATAATAATTTGTAAAATTTAGAAATCATTTATCTCTCAAACTATACCATAGATTTTCGTAAATTTTGTACCGTTGAAAATCATTTTAAAACACCTACATAACGAGTATAAACATGAATATCAAATTATACATACTCCCTCCGTCCCTAATTAGATGAGCTACTTGTAGTTTGCACAAATTTTAAGGCAAGGAGGAAAGTGGAGTATATTTAAGTATTTTTTACAATTATACCCTTATGCCAATAATTAGTAAAATTTAGAAACGATTTATCTCTTAAACTATACCACGGTTTTTTATAAACTTTATACCGTTGAAAAGCATTTTAAAACACCTACGCAACGAATATAAACATGACTATCAAATTATACATATTTCTTATAGAAAAAATAATCAATTAAAAGGGTAGTTTTAGAAATATCCTCTTAGTTAGTGAAATAGCTCATCTATTTGTGGACAAAACTAAAAATCAAGTAGCTCATCTAATTAGGGACGGAGGGAGTATTTCTTATAATACCGATAATCAATCAAAAGGGTAGTCTTAGAGATATCCCTTGATTAGTGAAATAGGTCAACTAATGATGGGACAAGATCTTAGACCAAGTAGGTCATCTAATGGTGGGACGGAGGGAGTATTAATAGATTTTTCTAGTCCCACCATAAGGAATTTACCTCCATATATTAATATAATAGACATAATCAGAAAATTATAGATCTTGTTACACCAAAATTTTAAAATAAAGAAAAATATGTATCTATAGTTTGAGAAAAGGATGTAATTTTTTAGATTGTTATCGCATCTTTTTTCGTTTAGATTTACATATGCTTAAGACCTCGTTACTATGTGCACCTTCTTGTTGAAGCTAAAATATTTCCAACTTGTCAAGCATGTTTAAAGCTTCTTGTCGAGCAATTTTTTTTGGTATACCTCCATATATTAATAAACTCCATATATTAATAATTTTGTGAAGTCCCAAGTCTATTAATATATGGAGTTTTTACTGCATCTAATTATCTACTCAATTCGAAGAGGATATCAGTTGGTAGTATCTAAGACCATTATCTTATGATAAAGTATATTTGGGAAGTAAGAGGGTCCGCCTACTATCCATTATGACATAGTGTCCACACATAGAAATAAACGTAAGCATAGCCTCCACAAATGAACAATAAGCATGTTTTTAAAAAGAGGGTCAAGAGACAGAAGGTACCTGCAAGTGATGTGGTAGCAACCCCAAACCAATTCAATCATATGGTTGCACTTCTTGCATTGGCGCCAGAGCTTTGTATCGGCAAGATTCTTCAGCTTTTCATCATCCTCAGAGGCTTTCTGCGCTTGATAAGCTTCACAGGTCACGCCATTATGCCATGGAACCTTGCACTTAAAACAGAAATATCCATTGCACTTCATACATTTTCCACAAAGATGTTCATTAGTGGACTGGTTATAAACACATTTTGGGATGTTGGTCTTCGACATCAGGTTAGAGCACTTTGGGTTTGGGCAATAAACTTTCTCTGTCACAGGTATAGAATCCTCCTTTATACGTTTGCTCATCATATCAATCAACTTCGGGGTCATAAATTGTTTACAGTTATCAAGATTCAGCATGCTTTTACAGCCATCAAAAGGACATTGAGGCGCCACTCCGTTAAGTAATTTGACTTCCACATGCTGCCTCATACAAGAACAACAATAGCGATGTGAGCAACTTTTAACTGTAAAAATTTGCCTTACTGAAATATCTTCTAGGCAGATGTTACAGGTCTCCTTCATAGTCCCAGAAGTGCTACATTCACCAGACTTGGTAATCTGTGAATCTATGGCATTCCTTGCCAGTTGAAATGCAAACTTGACATCATTCCGTGCCACACAGAAGGGGCGACAACTAATGAAGTTCCTCTGCAGTAGAGACACCTGATCCACAACAGTCGCAATACATTGCTGATTCACTAGATGTCTCATTGTAATCTGTTTTAAGAAAGTAAAATTCGTGTTAACAACATATCATACACTTAAGCTGTAAACAAAAGTTTATCATCCAAAAAGAATCATAAACTCAATCTTTCAGAAACCACATATGAGATTGTAGACGAATGTTTCCAAAACCTTAAACATCATTTGTACCATTCATAAGCGAGCCCCGATAATCATATTAAAACTAACAAGTTGAATGGACTGGCACACCAAACCCTTTTTGTCACATATAAGACAAGCAGCCACTTAGAGCACAGGCAGTCCCATGGATGGACCACCCATCCCTGTAAATGACAGTGCACAGCACAGCATACCCATTAACCTTTATGCATCCATGAAACCACTGAACCCGTCTGCTTCTCACATATTTAGGGCAAAAAAATAAAAAAATAAATAAATAAATAAACTGCAATTGATGAAATTAACTACTCACATATTGGTAAAGCGGGTAGTAATCGCAATAGAAATCAATCCTCTTAATATCCAATGAATAAGCAGCAGTTAAACCTTCAATCAAAGCCTTGGCTTCCACTTTCAATTCCAGCTCTTCTGGTGCAAAACCAGATTTCCAATCACCAATTAATGGTTTGACTCCATCCAAAATAGAATTACCTAACGGATCACAAACCGCAAACCCTATACCAGCAATCTCGACTACCGCATCTCCAACTCTTTCATTACTAAACAAACCCTTGAAGTACAACTTAAAAGGTTCATTATTATGAAAATCATTAGACGAGGAAGAACCTTCGCCAAAGGGTTTCTGAAAGTGATCACCAGTTCTCTCCCACTCTTGTACTGGAATACGACTAATTTCTTTTGCAACTTGTTGATCGTGTACTAGACGTTTCAGATCATCTTTCATTTTGTTGGTCTCTGTCTCCCATTGTAATCTGTCTTTATTTTCTTGTTCTAACCTTTTAAGAAGTTCTAGAGTTTGAAGATAACTTACGTTTTGAAAAATCTCTTTTTCGTCACCAATTAGTGAAGCAGTCATTGCTTCTTCTACCTGTAGTGAGAATGCGAAGTCGAGGTCCGATTCCATATCTGTATCCGCCATTGATTACTCCCTCTCTCACTCTCACTCTCCAAATGGTTTTAGCTTTTAGGGTCTTTTCTCTCTGAGTACCAGTCTTACACTAACTTATCAGTGCTCGAGAGCTTTTGTATAGTTATAGGTAGTAACGAAAGTGCTTGGTGAGTAAATATGTGGACCCCGGTCAATATAGCGTGAGAAGGTGGAACGTGGAGGAAGTGGAACAGAATGGTTGTTTAAATAAGACTTAGTCTTATGGGCTAGATTGGAGGTGCTAGATTAGCACTTAAGTGTTGCAATTCAAAAAAAAGTGTGGCAAAAAAGTTAACACTAGTTCTCTTTCCTACCAGTTGGTAGCACATGAAGTAGCATGCTAGATAGTTACGCTGAACCATTCAGCGCCAGGAAAAGAAACTTTCGCGGAACCATTCAAATACATTTAAGAATATACCAAGCATCTACGCCGAATGGTTCAACCAAGTTAAAGCGGCCGAATGAAAACGCTACATGGGAGCGCTACATAATTCAGCGCTTGACCTTTTTTTTTTACTTTTCACTCCTTTGGTAATTAAATTTATCTTTGTTTTCATTATTTGTTTTCTCACACTCATGTTACACCACCGAGATAGTTATGTTTTCATTTTTGAATTTTGAAAAGTTTGACAATTTGTTCCAACGGTTTCAAAATCTTAAAATTTGACAAACTAAGAAATTTTTTGATTACACTTTGCAAAACAATGTCACAATGTTTTTGAAATTAAAATTCTACTTCTAAAAATTTAAAAAGTACATTGAAATTGAAATCCTACTTCTAAAAATTTAAAAAGTACATTGAAATTGAAATCCTACTCTAAATTAACTTCTAATTCAAACTTGAAAATGAACTTCTAATAACTAAAATATCACTCATAATTTAGGGGATTGGTTCTAAGCCATTACGAACCAAAATCTCGTTCCTCCATTTCTTGTAAAGGGGTAGCTCCCATTCTTGTACTTCATTCAAATTTTGGCGTAGGATCTTCAAGTCGGATTCCGTTGTTGGGTTTGTGCCAAGATTGTATTGTTTTCCAAATCTCTCTTAAGGAACTCTTCTTCGGTTTCATACTTTGCCACCCTTTGTGCTTGTGCATTTTCAAGAAGTCAGTATGAGCTTGTCCATTTTATCATCCGCTTTCTCGGATGCTTTAGCGTCACGAGCCTTTTCTTTGCCTTTTCTCTTCCGCAACCTCTAACATCATCCGTTTGTTCGAAATAACGCCTTCTACGTGATATGTCCGAGGTATCGGAACCTTGGTAGATGGTGAGCTTCCAAACCTTGCCATATCCTCCAAATCTTCATCCATAGTTCTTTTGAGTCAAGTACTAGGTTGAGTTGCTTGACTAGGTTGAGTTGCTTGACTAGGTTGAGTTGCTTGACTAGGTTGATATGCTTGACTAGGTCCAACATCATTATTCAACTCGGATTGTAATCTGGTTGATAGGTCTTCGGAGAGCCGGAAAACCGATTCATGTATCCAACGTTTGCCGATTCTTTGCTTGATAATTTTGTGTTCCTTCGCGGTACTGTGGAAAAAAAATGAAAAAAAATGTATTAGTGTCTTATGAATGAATGAAATATATTTGGAGGAAAAAAAACATCATTGTTTTTAACGGTACTTACATAATCTTGTTCATTCAATCCCGAAGGTTTATTGCGGAAGTAAGGTCTTATGAATGAAATATATTTCCTCACTTCGCCTCTCAACGTGTTACACCTTGATTGCAATGACTTTTTATCCCTATTCGTACCTTCCGGCCATCTTTTAACGAACTCAAGCATAATTCTCTTCCAAAGTTGTGAATTTTTTTGATCTTTTCCTCTAATCGGATCGTTACTTGCTATAATCCAAGAGATAATTAGTGCATCATCCTCTTTTGTTTGAAAGTGTGCCATATATTGTATGAACAAAATAAAAGAACAAGAAGAAGAAGAAGAAGAAGAAGAAGAAAATCAATGAAGAAGAGAATCAATTGATTTTGGTGTGAGGGATGAAGGAGAAGTGGTTCTCAATTTATAGGGAAGCCTGAAAATCTAGCTGTTGAGGTTTCAAACGGGCATTAAATCTGAGTCGTTGAAAATGCAACGGTCATCTTGATCTCGATGGCTGAGAAGAGACGCATTTGAATGGTATAGCGTAAAGCGCAGAATAAAACAGCGTCTGGCGCTGAACCATAACGCGCTCATCTCTATGAGCCGTTAGATAAAAAACTAGCCGTTTCTCTCAACGGCTAATTTTTGATCTAACGGCTCATAGAGATGAGCGCGGTATTGTTCAGCGCCGGGCGTGGAATGATTCTGCGCTTCGGTCAACGGCTACATTTTGCAGCCCAAACTCATATCATTTCTTCTCTATATAACTCAATACATGAACTCAAAATCCCCACCCCAAACTTGTGAAGTTTCATTCTCTTCTTCTACTCCTAAATTTTTAATTCTCTTCTTCTACTCCTAAATTTTTAATTTAAAATTCAAGCATGGTTGCATTCTCAATTGATGAAGACAATGACTTGGTGAGAAGTTTTCACAAGATTATCAACACAAATCCTCTCAACAAGTCTCAAAAAACCAACTTCTTTTGGGGACAAGTTGTTGAAGAATTTGTGAGAATCAATGGTAATGCTAATGTAAGATGCCAAAAACAACTACGAACTCGGTTATCAAACATCAAGAGAAATTGCAAGCGTTTTATAGTTTCATTAAGGGCATCAAATGGTAATCGTGAAGATGCTATGGCTTTATACCAAACGGAATATGGAATGTCGTTCATTCATGTCACCGCTTTGGAGATGATTGGTTATGAAGGAAATGCATGAAGAAGTATTATGAAGTTCTAGTTAAATATATAATGTATTGTAATCGTGCATGAAGAAGTATTTATGAAGTTCTAGTTAAATATTACAAAAACTAATTAAATTTTCTACTTAATGAAAACGTGTTTGATTGAAATATGGAGTATGAAATTTACACTCCATTCTCATAAAATGTTCCATCTTCTTGAGGGTCATATTGGTCTTCATCGGTGTTAACGTCGCTTGTACCCTCATGAACTTCCGGTAAGGCATCATCCATCACTATACCCGGAACATCTCCATCTCTCAACCCATCTCCATGTCGTAGCCAAATGTGCGTAGTGAGTTCTTCGCGAGTTCCTTCCGCCCAACGCGCCGGGTTGTACAATACTTGAGGAGGTAGCCTTACATTTCCTTGAATTGGCGGTTGAGGTTCTTCTCCAGTGATCTCCCCCCATTCCTCATTGCGATATTCCATTTCAACACACATATTGTGCATTATCAAGCACCCCCTCATAATTGCCTTCATATCCGATTTTTTATAATAACGACATGGTTTCAATATAATACCAAACTTAGCCTTTAGACCACCAAATGCACGTTCAATGTCTTTCCGTTTTGCTTCTTGATATCGATTGAAAAGAAATTCCGAATTGTTTGAGGCGGGTTTGTATGCTTGCACAAAACAACCATACATAGGATATGCTCCATCTCCTAAGTAGTACCCCATATTGTAGTTTCTTCCATTGATTTGATAATGACAGGGAGGTGCTACACCATTAAGTTCTCTATCGAACAAACCCGAAGCATGCAAGACATTACAATCATTATTTTGTCCACCCAACCCAAAATAGGAATGCCATATCCATCTATCATATGTAGCTACCGCCTGCAGAACAACCGTGGGAATTGACTTATAGCCCACGTGGGATCCTGCCTGATCCACAGGACATGCTCTCCATGCCCAATGAAAACAATCCACACTACCAAGCATCCCAGGAAACCCACGAGCTTCATTCTCTTTCAAAATCCTCTCAGTATCTTGAGCATTACGTTGACGCATGTATCGACCATTATATATCCAAATAATTGCATCCATAAACTTCTTAGCATAAAAGTAGATAGTGCATGCTGCCATTTGTGTGTAATCATCTAGAGAATCAGGTGCAATTCCTTTGGCAAAATGTTTCATCACGGCAATCATTTTCATGTATGGAGAATGACCAGGAATACCACAAGCATCGGTTTTTTGACGAAAATCATGGTCAAAATCACAAATTTGCTCTAAAATTTTCAGAAAAAGGGGACGAGGCAAAGCAAACCGACCTTTGAACTTTTTTGGCCCATAAGTACACCTGAAGTTGAAGTATTGATGCATCATCTTCGCATCGGCATCTACACGGTTTCTGTGCACCACCTGACGTTCCTTTACTTCATTTGGGATGGGTTGATGTAGTCCTTGCCTCCTCTGTGACTCCAAAAGCGTAGCCACTGCTAGAACATTCAGCTCAGTATCATCTTCATCATCTGGAAGACGGAACAAAATTCTTCTCAAAGCTCCTTGCATAATGTACCTAATATAACAAAATTAAGACAATCCATTAAAAAAAGAGAATGAAATCACAATCCATATGTTTTCATAAACACTCCATAAAAAAGAAACCACAATCCATTTGTTTTCATAATCACTCCATAAAAAAGAAACCACAATCCATATGTTTTCATAAACACTCCATAAAAAAGAAATAACAATCCATATGTTTTCATAAACACTACAAGTACTATCATTCACTCAAAGTAGCGACGGGTTGGTTGGGTGTATTGAGTTTCATAAACAATATTAGGTTCGGTATCAAACAACAACGCATCGGTAAATTCATTTCCTTGGTTGATTGGTTGTTGTTGATTGTGTGATGTAGTTGCTCCATCTTCATGACTAGGATGGTAACATCCTTGAGTTGAAGGCCATTGATTAAATGAACCACCCAATGTGAGATCTTCTTGATTGATTGGTTGTGAGGAATATGCGAGATGGTATTGAAGAAGAAGATCTGCTTGGGATGAGGAACATGAACTTGAGGCATAAATGCGCCTTGACTCCCTTGGTACTACTTGATGAGCTCCATTGTAGAATTCATATTGTTGTGACATAAAATCAAGCACCTGATCCTACAAGCATAAAGTAGATAGGTTTAGTGATGCCGCATTCAAGAAACTTAAAATGAAAACTTCAAGAAATGTGAATGAACTTACCATTGTCAAACCCATCGCGAAAAAGTTATACGGACAAGGTTGCCTTGGTACTTCTACTCGCTCTTCAACACCAGTTTGCATTGATGAATGGTAAAGTGAAATCTATCTCCCAAGAATGCGACAGGGGATCATTCTGGTGTGCCATAAGTATAGGTCTGTGGCATCAGGTTAGAAGGCGGATGACTAGGTAACAAATGGATAGGAACAGACTTGGCTACCCACTGCTATCTCATCGGCATTTTGTGAATGATAAGACTCGGTGATATAAGATCCAACACTATGCGTCTTCCACCACTGTTATATTGATCCTCATTAATCGCCAAATAATGTTCGGCGCATACACCTACAATCTCACGGTCTCCAACTCTATCCAACTCGGAGGATTTCACTGGGACTACAATCACACCTTCTATCCGCCTCTGGAATCGTTCGACCAAATAACAACTAACTCTTTTGTAGTTTTTTTCTAGGTCATAAAACACAACTCTCACTCGGATAAGCTGCAGAGCATATTCATAATGTTCTCCCTCGAATTCTCACTACCAAGCCATGGTTGCCAAATACATAATGCACCGGTTCTAGTGTCAATTTGTGCTCTTGCGGTGGACACCGAGTGTTTCTTCGTATCCTTTTGGCCTCCTCTTTGGCCTCTCTTCCGTGATTTAATGTTAGTCTTCTTGAAGAGACTAATCTTTGGGAAAAGATCGAGTGTTCTCCTAAGGTGTCCGACAAAGCAAAGGTTGCATGTTGCGGAGTAATAATAGTACCAATACTCAAGTACCATAACCATGCCGGATAAATCCTTCCCATTCTCGACCATCCATCAAGAAATTTATAGGTATTACCTAAGGAAGCTAAACCCCAATCATATTCCCCAACTTTATCCAAATTATCGAGCAATAAAACCCAACGTTTATCTACTCTTCCACTAGAACCCGCAATAAGAAAATGACCAAAACACCAAAGAAAGAATGCTCTTGTCAATACATCTCGCACATTCAACATTGTTGGTTTTTTCTCTACTTTTAATGTAGGTTCTCAAGATACCCAGGGATATTGTTCCAGACTTAGTGTTCCAGTTATCAAATCCTTTGAAATCTTGAAAATACAAATCATCCAAAGCAACAACTGTTAGCTCACCTAATACCGGCATAACTACTTGATTTTTCGTAGGGTCACCAATGGGAATTCCCGTTAACATATACCAATCTACGGGAAGGAGGCCAAGCTCAAATTCTCTAAAATGGAAGCTCTTGGTTTTTTTCCGCCATCTTTCAGCTATGGCTTCAACTAAGCCTCTATCCGCATTGGAAAAGTTAAACTCAAAGACAGAAGAAAACCCACAATTATCACAGTATCTTTGCGCTATCGGATTATCTTTCACTACAATTTTGTATAACGTTTCAACCTCATTAAAACTGCCTCTAAAGTTTATAGTTCGACTATCACTCAAATTATTAGATACATGCCTATCTCCCTTTGCCGAAACTACTTCCAAAGCATCTAAATGTTCTTCCATATTCATACTATAATCTTCCATATCATACTACAATCAAATAACAAAAGAAAAAAAAGAATCAACCACATTTTATCATTTTCATCATAATCATTCAAATTCATAATTCATACAAATTCACAATTTTATCCACCACATTTTACCATTTCATCATAATCATCCGAAGTATCATTTTCACCCTCAAAAATACTACAAGTATCAAAAATTCATAATTCATAATCCGAATTATATAATCATGTAATCTCTTATACAAATTATCATTCAACTTCATCACAAATAATCAATTTTACATTTAGGTTTTTTAATCCCCAATATCAATTTTCATTCACAAAAATTCAAATTAAATCATACAATACTAGAAATATCATCTAAATAACAAATACCAATCATCTAAACATATCAATTTCATCAACAAATCATGATAATCGGAAAACAAACAAACAAATAAAAAAAAGTTTCAAAATCTTACCCAAATCGATTTCGTGGACGGATTCGGTCCAAACCGATCTCAAATGATTCCAATGATGTTGTTGATCAAACCCACGGAGCGATTTGTGACGAAAATCCTGAAATCTAGATCTAGGACATGCATTTTCGGATGGTTTTGGGGTGAGGAAGAAATGAAATGAGGAAGAAGAAGAAGATCGACCTTCTGTTGGGTTAGATCGATTTTTGTAACGCTGAATGGTTCAGCGCCTTGCGCGGAATTATTCTGCGCTCTACCGTGTTGACTGGTCAAGCGCGGGATGGTTCAGCGAAAGTTGTTAACGCTGAATGGTTCAGCGCTCTGTATTTTTTTTTTCAATGACTAGCATGCTAGACTAGCAACCCCATAAGACTTAGGTGATTTTACTAGCTGACGTGGACTGCTAATCTAGGTGCTAGACTAGCACACCATAAGACTTAGTGCTTTTGTTAACTTATATACCCGTATACATGTTAAGGTTTAATAAAGAATTATTTTATTTCTTTGGAAATTGTGTGTTTTTGTCTTATTCTACTAGAAATTGGTTTTTCTTACATTAAAAACAACAATTTTTGTTCCCAATGGAAAGAATTACTGTTTTCAATGCAATAAAACAAATAATTCTTGTTTCCAATGCAAAAAAATTGTTGTTTTAATGAACCTTAATATGTATACGGGTATACAAGTTAACAAGACCCTTAAATAAGAGAAAGCCACCATCGTGCGGTAGGAATTAAGGGTGGTTTATTTTCCTTTAAATTAGTCTAATCTGTCCAAACTATCACGCATTAAATGCTAGTTCATGAATCAAGAATCAGGACTCAGGACCCTTTCCATCAGTCATTTCTACGGTGTTTTCTTTAATTACTGCCTACTAGGGTAAATGGTAACTTTGGGTGTGGTGCCTTCGGATGAACTTACAGAGGACAGACCCTATACAGATGAACCTACAGAGGCAAATCTATCGTATCCAATTTTTCAAATCTTCTGAGACTAAGTCTTATGGGTGTTAGTCTAGCACCTAGATTAGCAGTCAGGACTACCTCCTAAGTCTTATGGGAGTGCTAATCTAGCATCTAGATTAGCAGTCCACGTTAGCCCAGTGCTAAACTATTCAGCGCTCAGCGCTGAATGGTTCAGCGCTTTAAATCTTAGCCGTCAGATCAAATATAAATCTCTTAGCGCTGAATCATTCAGCGTAACTATCTAGCATGCTAGTTCACATGCTAGCAACTGGTAGGAGAGAGAACTAGTGTTAACTTTTTTGCCACACTTTTTTTTGAATTGCAACACTTAAGTGCTAATCTAGATTTGCCTTTATTCCCTTTTGGATGTTGACTAATAGTATCTGTATCGGTGGAATGACTTCTACAGTTCTATTGACCGGCTTGGAAAACTTTAGGAGTAGCTTATAATTTAGGGATATTTTGATTTTGGGTCCCAAAAATGTGACCAGAATTGCGTTTGGGTCCTAGAAAATTCAGAATTAAAATTTGGGTCCCAGGACCAAAGTTGACCGTCTTGACAGTTAAGAATCTGGTTAAATAGGTCAATGACCAAAATAATATTAGAATTTAGTTTATTACTAACTCAGCCATTGTTCTTCTGTTAGACACACGGAACCATCATAAAATAAGATTAGAACACGTAAAGTTTTATATTACAAACAGATCTAGCTTTTTTTTCTTTTTCTCCTATCGTTTTGTCTGAAATCGAAAAAAAAAAAAAGACTAAAATAGATCGTCAAATTCAAGTCTGACTGTTTTCGTTTTAGAAGTTTTTGTAGCTAAAGTTGTTCGTGTTGTCGAATTGCTTGAGGTAAGTAAAAAATCCTTAATTGATATTGTTTAATTTAGGATCTTGGTTTCATACGAGATAAGGTGAGATGTTGGGTTGATTTTGGGTTTGAATATGAATGATGTAATATAGACCCCTAGGAGCAACTGCAGTGGGGAGACTATACTCAAAGACTAAAAACTAAAAAAAACAAAAAAAATTTGGTTTACTCCGTGCTGTCACGTTATGGTGCACGATCAAAATTTGGTCAGGCGCAAGTTTAGTATCCCGCCCAACCCAGGCGCAACTACTCCATCCCGCCCCATGCAAAAAAAATTTAATCAGGCGCAAGTACTCCATCCCGCCCCATGCAATTTTAGTATGGCCCCACCATCAGGCGCAACTTAAAGTTCCGCCCCATCATCAGACGCAGTTATAAATTACGCCCGTTCGGGCGCAACTTTAAATTACGCCCGACTAAAACCAAACTAAAGACCAAATATGGTCTGGTATTTGGTTTTACTCTGGTCTTTGATCTTTACTCCTTCTCCACTGCGTCTGGTTTTTGGACCAAAATTTTAGTTTTGGTCTCCCGCTGTGGATGCTCTAATGAACTAGCAAAGAGATACATAATTGAATGATGATTTAGGATTTTTATAAGAAACCCAGACAAAGGAATTTACTAGATAACTGCTGCAGCAGTGGGAGGCCGACGAAGAAAAACACAAATTTGTTAATGGAAGAAAATGCAAAGTGCAATAGTTGAGTTCTTTTATTTATTTTTATTTTTTTGAATTATCTGAAACGACCGGGATGCATTCATTTCCGTAAATGTTCTCTTTGATGGGTGTAGCGAAAAAAAACATGTATGGTTGTTGACTATAAACCTTCACTGTTACACTGTGTAGTATAAGGTCCAAGTGTCTCACATACACCGTTAGTCTCACCACGATCCAAGCAAAATTGGGTTTAATCTTTTCCAATTTCATCACTTTTTTTTTTGCTTTTTTATCTGTCCGCTTCGTAACCATTATTGAATTTGAACTTTGAAGCATGAAGGAAAATATATAGTTTCAGGTACAAACTCCGTCATCTCATCTCCTTCTTTTTCTCCCTTTTTTGATAAACAATTTTCCCCTTTTTTATTTTGATAACCAATTATCCCTCTTATGTCGACTCTTCAATCAATATTTGTTAACCCATTTTCTGATTAGATCTAGATATGAGTGTTTTTGATTGATTTTGATTTTTTGCTTGATGATTAATTACTAATTAGAGAAGAAGATTGAAATTAAGTCATTATTTTAGGCTTAGTTTGATCGTGGAAGTGGGGAATAGAAGAAACATGAATAATGGAAATAAAGGAGCAGAAACTGTTACAAGGGTTTGATGCAAATGCAAGTATCAGTAATTACAGAGAAAGAGGATATGGAAGGTGATCAGTGGGTCGCTTCACCATGCGGCAGATCCAGAGGAAAACGGATGTCGTTAGCCATCTTCTAAACCCGGGAACGAACCGGATCTGGAAACCCGACTCAAGTCTCTGTCTTCTACGCCCGAAATTCTGATATCTCTCTGCTACTGCAATTTGTTTAGAATCCGAATCATCTGATTGATCTTATCAATTTTTTCAATAAGTTTGAACATGAAATCTGTTTGTTTGGTTATATATGAAGTATGTTTGTGAACAATTTTCTTGATTATGTCGATTTGAATCTTGATTTCACGAAATTGTAAACTGATTTTTTTTTCTTGGGACAAACTTTGTGACGGACAAATTACACTCAAGTCATCGTATACAAGGCCTCCTTAACAGTCGGCCAATGATTGATGAGGTTTTTCTGAATTGGTCAAGTGGATTTTCTAAAGTAATCCAAGAGAAGATAGAATTGATTTTGATCAGAATGTGAAGGGATATGCAGAAATTGACAGTGAGGAGGATATTTATTTGGTTAAAATATCATTTTCGTCAAATGAAGTCACTTTTGTTCACTATATTGGGATTAGAGAGATTACGAATTGGGATTGATCTTTGTATTGACAAGCTACAGTAACGGAAAAACTCTAGTTTCTGGTCACGAGTTCGTTTTTTTGTAGATGATGCACGATTGGTGTTTGATTAAATGTTGAAACAAGTTTTTCTCAGTATTTTAAATTGGGGTTTCATGTGATGCTTATGAAGTTCTTGAGTCAATGCTACAGAGAAATTAGATGAGGAAGATGAAGATCAGCGACTGACGTCGGTCTTCCTGATAGATTATTCGTAACCGTCCACGTGCTATACATACGAATCTAAACGGTTAAAAAAAATTCAAGTATGACTCACATACTAATGGTACCGTCCGTTTGGGACCCAAAGTTAACTAATTATAAACTTATAAAAATTAATTTTAATTTGATAACTGTCAAGACGGTCAACTTTGGTCTTGGGACCCAAACTCTAATTTTGAATTTTCTAGGACTCAAACGCAACTCTGGTCACTTTTTTAGGACCCAAAGTCAAAATATCCCTATAATTTACTAGTAACTCCGGCAGCTGTTTTCTTTTCCCTTTTTAACTTACATAATATAATTTAGATCCGGAGAGAATTACCGCGTGAGAGAAAGAGAATGGGATCTATTTTACCTATTCCCTATCCAAATGTTCAAGTCATTAAATGTAACCATTCATTCCCTCACATAATTTCCCGATAAAATTAAGCGTCAAGGTAGAATTATTGTTTAAACTAAGTAATGTGGTCTCTCAATTGTAGTATTGCTCTGCTTTGCCTTCTTTAACCTGGCGTCATTAGGGGCGACCCTGAAAGAATTAAGGGCGACTGAATAAGACAAAATAGGTTGAAAATACTTATATGTCCCTTCACAATCGGTAGTTTAGTTGTTTTTTTTTATCTACCGATTGTGACTATGTTCTTCTCTTCTTTGAGAAAATTCAAAATTCCATTGGTTTTGAAAAATTTGAATTTTGGGCTACTAGCACAATCGGTAGATAAATAACATCACGATAGATAATAAACATCACGAGTCTATCGATTGTGAAAATACAGAAACTCAAAATTTCATTGGTTTTTGAAAATTTCGAATTTGGGACTACTAGCATAATCGGTAGATAATGAACATCACGAGACTACCGATTGTATAATCGGTAGATAATAAACATCACGAGTCTATTCCGATTGTGAAAATAGAGAAACTCAAAATTTCATTGGTTTTTGAAAATTTCGAATTTGGGACTACTAGCACAATCGGTAGATAATGAACATCACGAGACTACCGATTGTATAATCGGTAGATAATAAACATCACGAGTCTATTCCGATTGTAAAAATAGAGAAACTCAAAATTCCATTGGTTTTTGCAAATTTCGAATTTGTGACTACTAGCACAATTGGTAGATAAAGAACATCACGAGACTACCGATTGTATAATCGGTAGATAATAAACATCACGAGTCTACCGAATTGTGAAAATAGAGAAACTCAAAATTCTATTGGTTTTTGAAAATTTCGAATTTGGGACTACTAGCACAATCGGTAGATAATGAACATCACGAAACTACCGATTGTATAATCGGTAGATAATAAACATCACGAGTCTATTTCGATTGTAAAAATAGAGAAACTCAAAATTCCATTGGTTTTTGCAAATTTCGAATTTGGGACTACTAGCACAATCGGTAGATAAAGAACATCACGAGACTACCAATTGTATAATCGGTAGATAATAAACATCACGAGTCTACCGAATTGTGAAAATAGAGAAACTCAAAATTCCATTGGTTTTTGAAAATTTCGAATTTGGGACTACTAGCACAATCGGTAGATAATGAATATCACAAGACTACCGATTGTATAATCGGTAGATAATAAACATCACGAGTCTATTCCGATTGTGAAAATAGAGAAACTCAAAATTCCATTGGTTTTTGCAAATTTCGAATTTGGGACTACTAGCACAATCGGTAGATAAAGAACATCACGAGACTTCCGATTGTATAATCGGTAGATAATAAACATCACGACTATACCGATTGTGAAAATAGAGAAACTCAAAATTCCATTGGTTTTTGAAAATTTCGAATTTGGGACTACTAGCACAATCGGTAGATAATGAACATCACGAGACTGCCGATTGTATAATCGGTAGATAATAAACATCACGAGCCGATTGTGAAAATAGAGAAACTCAAAATTCCATTGGTTTTTGAAAATTTTGAATTTGGGGCTACAACCACAATCGGTAGATAAAGCACATCACAAGACTACCATTTTAACTACCAATTATAATTTTCGTAACACAAACCAACATACATCAAACTAAACTACCGATTGTAGTATTGTCTACCGATTATTAAGGGAATTTTAGACATTTCGAAAAAAATTAGATAAGGGGTGGCTTTATTTTAGTTTTGGGTGACCCTATTTTGTCTTATTATTCGCCCCTAATTCTTTCGGAGTCGTCCCTAATGACGGCAGGTTCTTTTATTCCCCTTTAAGACCGAAAATGCTTCTTCTTCTTTCTTCTCTTCTTTTAACAACTATTAAGCACCTTGATGGACACATTTTCACGTTAATATGATCTTCTTCTTTTTTACGTAGTTAATTAAAAACTTCAAGACTTGAACCAAGGGTAAAACAAAGGAATTTTTGTCATTACTTTGCATAATCTTCTAAGATACAAAACAAAGCTTGGCTAAATTTGCCTATGTAAGTGTACATGGTGGTCCAGATTTGTCTAGAGAGAGAAGATAAATCTATGGTCATGGTTTGTTCAACTTAATTATTAATTAGTATAAGTGCTTTATTAATTAGTGTCTCATTAATTTCTCATGATAAATGATTTATTAATTTTACATCATAAATGTCTCTTAATTAATATTAATACATTTCTCCATCAATAAATAATTTTGACAAAAATTATTTCAATAGATATTAGTGGTGGCGGTGGTAGTAGAAGAAGAAGTAGGTGGTGGAAGCGGTGGAAGGTGTTACTAAGTGGTGGAGGCGGTAACATTAGTTTTGGTGGAAGAAATAGTGGTGCTGGATGGTTTTGATGGTGGTGGTATTGGATTTTTCTTTTTGAATCAAAAATAATAGTAAATTTTTTTTTACATGACGGGTAACATTATATTGTGAAAAATATAGTTGGTTGTTTTTGACACGATCAATAAAGGCGGGTAACAAATATTTTTGGGATGATACCAAATCATATAAGACAAAATGGTTGTTTTTGGTACCACTACTATCTTTGGTAACCGTTCGTACGCATGATTTTCAGTATTAACAAAAGACATATAGTTTAATTGACGACCTAAGTTTGTTAAACCTAAACTTTATACATGACGTATGGGATTAAAAGTTATAAGTGTGCCCAATATTCTACGAGGGATGGGCAATGGTGGTGGTGGAGAAAGAAGTGATATTTGGTGGTTTTGTGGTGCTTGCGGGTATTGATGTGTAGTAATTGACTATGTTAATTATGTGCCGCTACAAAAGGGTAACACTATAAAGTAGAAATGTGGTTGATCGATCGTCTTAATGCTAATATAAACTCGGTTAGAATACATGAAAATTAAGAAGCTAAAAAGCATTTGGATGTCACGTTATATAATAAATACTAAAAACTACATATTTCTGAATGATAATGAATATAATGAAACGCTCCCTCTCGGTTTCTCCAATGAAAACCGAAATCTTCTAAAAAAATAATCAATCGAACAAAACTTTGATGGAGCGCATTACCACAAGTGTAAACTCTCTGAATTGCTACATATCCAGTGAAATTTCTACAGATTGATTTGGTGATTTCGTCCTACCGTAATTTTTAACGAGGCGTGCAATTAAATCTCTAATAGTGATTTTAAAGGTATTTAATAATTACGAAATTATGTTATAAGTTTTGTTTATGCAAGTATTGATTTAACTTGGGTTCTTTTATATTTTTGTGTTAAGTTGATGACTTTTTTATTTGAATACATGTTTGGTTAACAAAATTTGATACATATAGGGTATTTTCTTTGTAACAATGATGTTAGTCTCTCATTTTTCCCGTTAGCACTTTGTTTCGATCCCGTATTTGTAGACATTATTTGACTAATGTTGGGGCATTTGTTTAATCTCAGGGATGATTAAATCCAGTGTGTGTTCTACACATTGAAGGTGAAAGAAGTTTGTGTCGGCTCTACCTTGAAACTAATAATTTTTCTTCAGAAGGTTAGTTGAATTTATGTAGATACAAATATCAATATGACTATGCTCTTTATTGCTCCAAAATACACGATTAACACTAGATGTTAGAACGCCGTTCATGCACTACTTATCATAGTTGGTGTGAAATATTTTTATCCACGAATTTTTTCAATTTTATGTTATCAATATGATTGAGAAAGAATCTTACACATGTTTTGATTTACTTTTATAAGTTTATTTTTTCAGCTCACATGTGTATATCTCAGCCTTCCAATAGCCAAGGGTTCTTCATTTTTATAACCCTCACATTTGCAAAAAAATAAATAAATAGTTTTTATTTATAGTAGAGAAAATATTATGGGTTTTTGCTTCACTCCTTAGAGCCTTAGTTATCAATAATTTCGGAACCAATGCATTCATAAACATCATTGAGTTGGATTGCCAGTTTAGGTATATGTACTGTTAGATGAAATATTCTTTTTGAAATTTAAAATTATGGTGTAATAGAACAATAAATGAGGAATATATATATTTACTGTATTTTTTATTTTTTTTCATGTTGGCACAACATTATTACTACGTCCAAATAATAAATTGAAATAACATGCTTAAGTAAAAAATAAAAAGATCAAGTAACCCATTATTTTTCTGCCCAAAACCTATTTGAATATCAAAATAATTACTCACGAAAAAAAAATGAAACAAGAGGAATGTGAACAATATCGTATTAGAGACAAAACATCTCGTGCCGTTACGGCACGGGTTAAGACCTAGTAAGATTACAAAGTATTTGTGAAAATTAAATATTACATTGGTTAAAAACCTAGAAATTAACCGTTAGATTTCTTAATACGGAATAAACAAGAATCACATACCTCTGGTCATTGTTGATTTGATCAAAATGAATAAAAAAACCAATAAAAATGACCCAATAAAGAATGCTAAAAATACAATTGTTTCCATGATCTATAGAATGCAGACATAAATTAAAAATAATTGTTACAAGATTTGTCTACTCTCTTACTAATCCTTAAATCTCTCTATTTGGTGGTTATGGAATGTTCAGTGAGAGTAGAGACTGATTCCTAATCTCCTTAGATAACACATCCTTCAAGATTTAACAAGCGTGAGAACTAATTGAAATGAGCTGAATTTATCAAAGGCTCCCTGTGTTCATAATCATTTTTCTTATCAACAACACCTGATAAGATAGCCATGAATTTTTCTTGATATAGATTTTGGTCTCAGTTACATGGACGACCGAAGAATCATTAGTAATACTTTTTCAAAGTTATTAGAGCATATTAAGTTGGTGGAGAGGTAATTTAATATAGTTTTTATTTTTTAAAGTTAACCTCATTCCCACCTTCTAATATGTTTCATTCTTAGTGTACTTAGGGCAATTCATATGGAGTGAACAAATCAAGATTTGTTCGTTTTTTATCCCACTATGGACTCAACAAAAGAGGAAAATGGTTGGGTAAACGGGAAAATTTAATGGTTTGCCCACTGCGATTCTTGATCAGATGCGCGTATCTTCTCAAACCGCGCGGATCATCATCAGCCGCCAGTGGTCTAACTTAACTCGCGCGATCCAAGTAAATCCGATGGCGTCTCAAGTTAATCCGCGCGGACCTTGTACACCTTCTAACGGCTACATATAAAATTAATTATCCAACATGTAACACCACGAGTTACGGACCATGATCAAATTCATATGGAGATCCGAACTCGAAGCGTTATGGGTCGGGAAGAGACTTATGCATATATTTATTCTTGCCAATTTACTTTTATACCAAACATAATTGAAACTTTTATACATTAATTGAAGCATATGAAATACATTAAACATCGTTCAAAACATTTTCAACTAGACATTTTTTTTTAATTCAATTTACGCTTCAAACAATACAAGAAAACAAATGCAATCATTAAGCTACTCATTTCTAGCTTCCACTTCCAACTTCCATAACTCTGCAAGGAATGTCAATTGGGGTGAGATGACAGCTCAATAGAATGCATTCCCTTTTTCAAAATATATGAAAACATGCCAATCAATCAAAGTGAATATGTACAACAAGAGTATACGGCGCAACTTCAAAATTTAATTATATATATGTTCATCAAAAAACTCACAATCCATCAAATTCTCTTGAATGCACGAGTATCCTCGGTTCGTGCCCCGCCTATCCGTGTATCCTCGGCACGGGACCTCCAACCTCACTTGCACGAGTATCCTTGGGTCGTGCCCCACCTATCCGTATATCCTCGGTACGGGCACCGCCATTCAAACAAGTATATTCATTTCTAAACTCACACTACCGTTGCACGACTATCCTTGGGTCGTGCCCCACCTATCAGTATATCCTCGGTACGGGCACCGCCATCCAAACAAGCATATCCATTCATTTATTAATTCACACTACTGTTGCACGAGTATCCTTGGGTCGTGCCCCACCTATCCGTATATCCTCGGTACGGGCACCGCCATCAAAACAAGCATATCATACAATATACATTTTGATATTCCAAACCACTTCATCAACAAGTTATAAGTTCACAATCAAACTAACGGTGTAATTCTTTTAAGCATTTAAGCAAACACACAAACTGCATAATTTTATTTTATAGGTTTCATAATGATAACTTAATTCGATTGTCTTCAAATTTTAGGTGAGCATTTCTAACATATGTATCTATGTCATATCCAAAATTTACAGAAAACCAACGGTTTAAATGAAAGTTATTGATTTTATACGATCATTCTAAAATCTGGGCAAATTGCATCATTTTACCAAACTATTCACATTAAATTCATAATAATTCGAAATTTAGCAAACTCAATGCACAATTAAAGATAAGACATAAATCCACAACTTTTATTAAGATCTTAAATCATTTTGATATCATCAATATTGCCGAAACACATCCAAGAACATACAAAGCGAAAATGTACAGAAATTTCAGAAATCAACATCCAAGTTCAAACAAACATTCAACGGTGAATCTGTGGTGAAATATCCTCAAAATTTAACTAGAGATACCTAAGCATATTATATACCAATATCAAAAGGCCGATCATCAGTTAGCTTCATATATTTAAATAAATAAATTTCTGAGACCTAATTATACAAATTCAAAATCAAGTATAACATAAACATAAAGAGAAAGGGGATCTAGCATTCTACCTTTTATTGGATACAAACTCCTCTTGATTATCCTCATCCTTGTTCTCTGAAAACTCTATTTCCATCTCCTCTCTAAAATCCTTCTTTTTCCAATTTTATATTGAAACCCTATTAATACTAATACCAATATTAATACACATAATTCTTTATTTAATTGTCTTTTCAATTTCCCTAAATTTATGCTCTTTTTATTCATTTATGAAAACTTAATTAGGTGACTATTTCCACCCTAACTAGTAACTCTCCTATCTAAATCAACCCACTTAGACTAAGTCAAAGCAAAGAAAAATAATCGCAACAAAAATGTTAGCAGACTCACATAAGACCCGACCCGAGAATACAGATAAAAATACAGGGTATTACACAACATCTCTAATTCTTTTCCCTATAAATTCAGCTCATTTCAAACTTAAAATTCACACCTTCTAAACTTCTACCTATAAATTTCTCAATTTCATAGCATCTCAATATTCACTTTTCCTTCATTTCAAGCACAATACCCACACTATCTCAAAATTATCCAAAAAGTCATTTTTACAACAAACATGCCAACCCCCTCGCAACAATCACAACAACAAACTCAACAATCACAATAACAAACGCAACAAATATCTGGTAGAGTTCGTGGTGTCAAGTTTACGTTGGATGAGGACAAATCAATTTGTAGGAATTATGTATTCTTTACAGTAGATCAAATCAATGGTTGCTAGCAACAGAAGAATACGTTTATGGAAAGACTTTTAAAAAATTTCGTGAAGAAACCGGTAACATCAATAACAAAGATCATGAAGGGTTGTCTCATCGTTTTCATGCAATTAACAAAGATTTTACCGAATACGTAGATCTAATCATGCAAATGTTCCAATACAAAAAAAAATGGTGAAGGTGAACCAGATGTGGAGAGGAAATGTTGAGAAGAGTGGCAAACATCCCACAAAACTGGTTTCCAACATGAAAGTTGTTTCAACATTTTGAGGGTACTTAACAAATTTATTTCATACGTGTTGGAAGGTAATCAAATGCCAACAAGATCACCCCATGGTCCAATTTCGCATGATTTTCAGAATGGTGCACCTGCTTCCTCACCGGAAGGTAATACATCTCAACATGCTGGGTCTCCAAGTAGTCAGGAACAACTCAACACCAATCTGTATGTAAATACCAATGCCAATAGAAGAATGTGAAGGGGTTAGAGGGCCGAAAAAGCAGCGAGAGGCGTAGCCCAAAGAGCAGCAGAAGCAAGTTCAACCGAGTTCAACTACTCCGAGTACATGGAAAACGACCGCCAGGTAGAACAAGATAGAAGTAGGGACCGAGACTTGGCAATAAGGAAACTTCAAAAATTTATCTTTTGCGAGAACAACATCGCACGGATCTTAACATAAACAAGATACTATCCATGAACACTTCTATCAGAGATTATACGATTAAGCGGAAGCGGGTATCGGTTCGTACCTTGAACTTGAGCTCCGATTAGCAAGAATAAGCAGCAGCAACAACAACAACAACGTTTCAACACGACGATCAGCAGGTACTACAATCTCCAAAGATGAGCACAAACTTGATTCACAGGCTAAGAACTTAAAACCTTTTTCTCCTAATGGTAACTATCTTTAGGGTTAGAGTTACCACTTTTCTTATGGTAAACTTGTGTGTGATATTGGTGGAATCACGTAACCCTTTACACATATGCTAGAGATGTTTATATAGGTTCCAAACCCTAAGGAATATGGAACCCTACCGGGCTTGCCACATACAATATGGGCGACCATATTCGGATCCAACCCGAATATCTAACATCTCCCACTCGGACATAGTGTGTGTGGATTGTACCGGAAGAAAGAAAAGTTCATATTAGTAAATAGCCCGTGCGACCGTCGAGGTACCTGCATTTTGGGAGCTCCATACTAGCAGCTCAATATGAGTCAGCATAGAGACATTAACCCTTTAAAAAAAATGTTTGTATCTCGTAGTATCCTAGGTCCATCAAAATCTCATTGGTCTAGACTACTCTGATCCCTCGTTAACCTTCATGCTAGCTTATTGTAAATACATTCACACTTATGTTGCAACTCCAGCAAGGCAACCCAAGTCGTCGACTGTGAATATAAAACATTCATGAGTTTGATGACCTTCCTTTCGCCCTATTGCCATGAAGTTTCAGAATCAAATGCTTTCCCAGATATGTGCCCTTTAAGCCGGATCATCCATGGCCACAGGACACATACTAAAGTAGCAATCATCGAATCTTTACTTAATAACAAAGTAAAAAGTCGTAAGGTTACCTGTGTATAGTCTAATTATCATACGGACTCACATGGTGAGAAAAGCAGGGAACAATTTTTGCACTTCCGTAGTGGTCGCAAGCACGCATAACATGAAAATGTGCTAGAGTGGAGTTTTACTTGACTAAACAATTATATGTCACAAACTCTTACACTCTACAAATCTTGACTTAGTCACAACTCTTGCGCTTAATCCGAAATTTCTAACTGCTCGCTTTCAACAAGCGCCGTGGAAGAGATTTCTTATTTGGCTATTCTTTAAGGTATGATGAACAATAGGTACATTCATCATCGATCTTCACTATATAGATCTCATCTTGGTATTTCCAAGGCGATGCATCATCTCATATTTGCTCGCTCTCCTTAGCGCCAAAAGGTGACTGCTTATGTGAGTAAGCCAGTCCATACCAGATGACATATTAATCAAGTTTTGACATAATGCATTCTCTATGCACCAATGTCAGCGTGTATATCCATGCCCATAAGTAAATAATCAATCATAACAATGAACCATTATCAAATTGTATTGATTATTAATAAATATCCATAAAACATATGCATCTACGATCATCATGTCTTAGAAAAATAAATAAATAAAGAGACATCCATTACCACCTACGTAAACCTAACACCCTAACATGAGACATGAAAACATCTCTTGGTATAGGTTTAGTAAGGGGATCAACTATCATCACTTCTGTAGGCATGTACTCCAAAACTATTTCTTTCTTCGCAAGAGAAGCTCTAATAAAACAACACCTCCTATCAATGTGCTTAGTCCTTCCATGGTACTTTGGGTCTTTTGCATAAGCAATCATTGATGTGCTATCAATGTGAATTTTTACCGCATCAGTAGCGTGAGTGACAAATTCAAAACTCTCAAAGAACCTCCTTAACCAATTAGATTTTTGTACTGCAGCTTGACAAGCTACAAACTCAGATTCCATTGAAGACATAGCGACAATTGATCAAGCTTACTACTCCATGTGATGGCCCCGCCATTTAGCAAGAAAGCATGCCCTGATGTGCATTTTTTCTCTCCCATTTCGCCATTCCAGTTAGCATCACAATAACCACTGAGACGTAGATCTGAACCCTTGTAGCATAGCATGAGGTCGCTCGTCCCTTTGATATACCTTAGTATCCTCTTGACCGCTTGCCAGTGCTCAAAACCAGGATTCGACTGGTACCGACTAACTAATCCAATAGAATAGCATATATCAGGCCGAGTACACATCATAGCATACATCAGGCTCCCAATTGTATTGGAATAGGGTACCCGCGACATCCTGTCTTTCTCTTCATGGGTATTAGGGCACATCTCAAGACTTAAGTTCTGACCTTTAGCAACTGGTGTGTCTATGGGCTTGCAATCTTTCATGTGAAATCGCTCAAGAACCCTTTTAATGTACGTCTCTTGTGACATACCCAAAAGTCTCTTTGAACGATATCTAAGGATCTTAATCCCGAGCACATAGATTGCTTCTCCCATGTCCTTCATCTCAAAAGTTGAGGACAACCACTCTTTTGTGGCGAAAACAATTTCCATGTTACTTCCAACTATGAGGATATCATCAACATATAAGGACAAGATAAGGAAACCTTTATCGGACCATTTAACGTACACACAATGGTCTTCCTCTATCATCGTAAACCCATTGGAAGCAATGGCTCGATTAAATTTTAAATACCATTGTCTAGATGATTGTTTTAGGCCATAAATTGATTTTTGGAGCTTGCAACCTTTGCGCTCTTGACCTTTAATCACGAAGCCCTCTGGTTGCTCCATGTAAATTTCCTCATCTAGTTCTCCATTGAGAAATGCAGTTTTAACATCCATTTGATGAAGTTCCAAATCCATATGTGCGACAATAGCAAGCATAAGGCGTATCGAGGCAATTCTCACCACAGGGGAGAAAGTTTCCTCGTAGTCAACACCCTCCTGTTGGGTGTCACCTTTCGCCACAAGGCGAGCCCTATATCTTTCATCTAAACCATCCGCATTACGTTTGACTTTGAAAACCCATTAGTTTCCAATAGCCTTGCGCCCTTCTGGGAGGTCAACGTATTGCCACACACCATTTATCCTCATTGATTCTATCTCTTCTTCATGTGCAATAATCCATTTTTCCCTTTTAGGAGATGACATAGTCTCTTTAAAATTCTTAGGCTCTGCGTCATCATGTGAACAAACCATGAAACTTTCCCCCTCAATCTGAAAACGACGACGAGGTACTTTTCCACGTTCACTTTTCCGAGATTGGGGATCCTGATTTGATGGAGCCAATCCATTATCAGGTGGACACTCCCACTTTCCCTAGGAGAACGAGGAATTTCTTCGCTATTCTCAACTAGAAGAATTGGTGTGTCTTCCATTGACTCTTCCACCTCAAAGAGGCTAAGATCTCCCCCTACCTCGTTCCTTCTAGGAAAATCCTGTTCTAGGAAATATGCATCACGTGACTCAATCTCAGTTACACTTCCATCAGGATGCTCACCAATGAACACATGGCCTTTCGAGTGATCAAAATATCTAATAAAGATACACTTTTTCGCTCGAGGGCCCAACTTCCCATACCGATGAGAACTGTTGTGTACATAAGCAGTTGAACCCCATGGTCGCAAATTACCCAATTCAGGTTTTCTGCCGGTCCATAATTCATATGGGGTGGAAGGCACTGACTTCAAAGGCACACGATTAAGGACATAGGAAGCAGTCAGTAACGCATCTCCCCAAAAAGAAATAGGAAGATGAGCTTGCGCCATCATTGACCTAACCATGTCTAAAAAAGTACGGTTCCTTCTCTCTGCTACACCATTTTGTTGCGGAGTACCAGGAATAGTCAATTGTCTCAAGATCCCTTTTTCCTCACAATACCCTTTGAATAGGTCAGATAGATACTCGTGTCCACGGTCAGTTCTGAGAGCCTTAATGCTCTTATTTAGTTGATTTTCCACTTCGCATACATAGCTTCTAAAGCAGTCCAATGCTCCTGACTTGTGGGATATCAAGTAAATATGACCATATCGCGTAAAGTCATCTATGAAAGTGATGAAATAAGGGGCTCCATGTCTTGCATTAACGTTCATTGGGCCACATATATCAGAATGAATTAATTGCAAAGGCTCAGAGGCCCTTTTGGCTGTCCCAAACGGTTTTCTAATGGCTTTACCTGCAAGACAATGTTCGCAGGTAGGCAAGGAGACTTTAGCGATGGGGCCTAAAAGACCTTCTCTAGCTAGCCTAGTCATCCTTTCTTGCCCTATATGACCTAATCTAGCATGCCAAATCACAGAATCATTATTAACATCTGAGGAAGACGCAACTAATGAAGTAGATTTATTAGCATCATTAGAACTAGAATTGTCAATATCCAAAACCATAAAACCATCCGACATAAAACCAAAACCATAAAACTCAGTTGCCAAGCAAATCTTAACAGAATTACCCTCAAAAAGAAAACTAAAGCCTAGACGCAACATACTATTAATCGAAACTAAATTTCGTCGAATATCCGGAGCATAAAGTACATCATGGAGGATTATCGTGCGCCCTTGTCGCAGATTTAGCATATAGGTACCGATGCCAAGTACTTCTATGCTAGTTGTGTTCCCTATATAAACTCCCATGCTCCCAGCAGGAACTCGACGATAATCTAGGAACCCTTCTCGGTCCCTCGCTACATGGTCGGTTGCTCCCGATCTATAACCCACAAATGAGGAGAATGAGCAACTAATGCTTGACTAGAAACAAAACATTCATAGCGAGGAATAGGCTCGTAAATTACCTTCTTTGGCTCAAGTGCATTCACGAGCAAAGTGTCCTTTCTTATCACAGTTAAAGCATTTCATCTCTCGCTTTGTCTTTCTTACCAAAGACGCTTGCCTCTTTTGCGCTTAGGAGCATTGGTAGTGGACGACCCAGATCCATCACGAGGATTCTTAGCAGAAGAACCCTTACCCCTCTTGCGCTTAGACCCATTGGTCTTATGCGAAACAGATTCAGCAGCGAAAACAGAACTGTCAGTCTTAGCTGCTTCCAAGCGCTCGACTTCTAGTTCCACACGACGAGAAATATCCTCAAAAGTGCGGACATTATAATTATGTGTCATTTTTTGCTTCATCTGCTCCCAAGAGTTAGGTAACGAACGAATAACAGCTTGTACCTGTTGTTCATCTGTCAAGTGATGACCTGCGACCTCAAGTTCGCGTATCATTGACGACATTGTCCTCAAATGTTGCTTCATTGTAACATTCGGCTTCTTTTGACAAGTGTCAAACTTCATAGTTAAAGCGCGTAACTTAGCCATAGAGGTAACTCCAAATTTCTTCCTGACTGCCTCTAGCATGTCATGAGCAAACTGGTGGTTCTCAAACTCCCCAATGATATCATTGTGCATTGATCTCAGGATCATATGACGAGCATTACGATCCTTCTTAATCCATTCCTGGTAAGCCTCGAGGTTGCGACGGTGTTGAACCGTCGTACCCTCCTCAGGCCGAGGCATCACATGCTCAGTTATTTCCTGCAGCCCATCATCATTCAGGAGAAAAACGATCTTTCGGCGCCAGATATTATAGTTGTCGCCATCAATTTTTTCACCCTTGTTCAAATCAGCAATGATGTTCTTGGAAGCCATTTAGTCTAACATAGAATGTGAAAAAATAAAAGGATATTAAACTTATGGCACTATACACATATTTAAAAAAAAAATAACTTTGCAGCATTGATCTAAACAAATAGCAAAACAACATTACAAGTCGCAAGATCGAAAAATCGTTAAACTCCTAATCATCTCTCGCGCCACAAGTAATATTTTCTACATCTATTTAATATATGCGCAAGTTATTGGTTTTTGGGAATTAAACAAACTCAACCAAACAACCTCCCACTCAATTGTTTTAACATGTTATTCAATCAATAATAATAATTCAATCAAACATGTTATCAAACCAAGATGATTATCTAATCAATCAACATGTTATCTTGACATACAATTCAGTAAGATATGACTTCAATCCAGCACCATACATGTTGTATATTAAAGAAATTAGACAATCACAACATAAACCATTCACATGTTATCATGGATAAAGCGATTAACCATATAATTTCAAAAAACTCTATCATGTGAATCTAATTAGGTTCTGAAAATAATTTTCTTGAATTCGGAGCGTCGAAAAAACTTAGGGTACCAAAATTGGGGTTGATCCGACAAACACAAATAGAGGAACAAACAAAAAACGAATAACCCGGTCTGAACCGCGAACCGAACCACTGGTCAGGAAAGCGAGCCGAACCGAACCGTGAACCGGACCGAACTGTGAACCGCGAGCTGACCCTCCGGTCTGGGTTGGACCGCGGGCTGACCCACCGAGCTGGACCGCGAGCTGACCCGCCGTCTGGGTTGGACCGCGAGTTGACCCACCAAGCTGGACCGCGGGTTGACTCGCCGATCTGACTCAATTGACTCGCCGATCTGACTCGGTTGACTCGTCGATTTGACTCGGTTACTGTTCATCGTCTTCTCCAAATTTCAGCAGCGTACAAACGCGCATGACCAACTTTGGGAGACGATATCTCACTCATACGAGCTCCGATTCAAGCAAATAATATGTCAAAAGAAAGCTCTCAGAGAGCACTATCTATCTATATTAATTTTAAGTAACATTGATCGACATATATACATCAAAACAATCATCAAACCACACGTTCAAACGATACAAAACTTTCCAGGAAATCAGTTTAATCAATAATGAACATACCCAATTAAATATTTCAAACCAAAACACCCTTATCAAGATCCGAAATATACATCCATTAATGGTTTTTAACCAAAAAAAACAACAAGAACCCTAATCATGATACTATCATGTTATCAGCAACTTTCAAGCAACCAAAGTAAGTTATATCAAGCACGAAAACGCAGCAAACCAATAGCTCACGATACCAATATCAGAGATTATACGATTAAGCGGAAGCGGGTATCGGTTCGTACCTTGAACTTGAGCTCCAATTAGCAAGAATAAGCAGCAGCAACAACAACAACATCGTTTCAACACGACGATCAGCAGGTACTACAATCTCCAAAGATGAGCACAAACTTGATTCACCGGCTAAGAACTTAAAACTTTTTTCTCCTAATGGCAACTCTCTTTAGGGTTAGAGTTACCACTTTTCTTATGGTAAACTTATGTGTGATATTGGTGGAATCACGTAACCCTTTACACATATGCTAGAGATGTTTATATAGGTTCCAAACCCTAAGGAATATGGAACCCTACCGGGCTTGCCACATACAATATGGGCGACCATATTCGGATCCAACCCGAATATCTAACAACTTCAGTACTGAATTCACGACAACTTAGGTTATGGGAGCAGGAAGTAGGTAAGGTGGAACTAGGGGTGGGACTTGGGTCGGGTCAACCCACCCAACCAATGCCCAATCCGAACGTTGGGCGGGCATGGGCAATGTATTTTAAAAGTTTGGGCAAGCTCGGGTACAATTTTAATAAACCCGAGTTAAACTTGGGAAAGCATGGGCACAAATATTTCTAACCCGAGCAACCCTCCCAACCCGAGGAACTATAATATAATTATATAAACTATTTTTATAATTGGTAGTATTATCTATTAAAAGCAATTTTAGCCATTATCTTCAAACCTAATAATGAAAATATAAATCATATCTATCTCATTATTAATTCAATATGAAAAAAAATTATATTATTGTCAATAATCATAAGTTATTTGGAAATTTAAGCTAAATACAATAATCAAATCTTATAATTACTAAAATTTGTTATTATCACATTAATAAAAAATAAATTTAAGACTTAAATTAAGGTCATTAGGGTTTATATGTGTGTATATATTTATATATATGAGTCTACTAACTAACCCCATTCTATGTCCACAATTTTTATGTTGTAAAGTATTAGCATGGGTTAACCCGAGGAACCCGGGGAATATAACTTGGGCGGGACTTGAGCAGCACCTCCACGGGTTCCACGGGTTCCATGGGCAATCTGGGCAAAGAATTTCTACCTCGGGTCTGCCTCGTCCAAGCCTTCCAACCCGACCAACCAACCCAAGTCCCACCCCTAGATGGAACAACAAATGAACGAACAATGAAACCAACAACCTGACCAATATGAAAATGAGGAAGATGATGCTGATGCTGATGCCGATGCCAGAAAAGAAGATGAATATGAATATCACCTTGACTAAATGGACTAGCTATCTTTAATTATAATTTGGTAGTTAAGTTTTATTTAAATGTAATAGTTTAGCTTAACTTAGATTTAATGTAATTGCTTTTAACTTATCAATTAATTTAAATAGTCTCGCTACATAACATCTTATTTCAAAGTTCATAAATTACTTAAAACATAATTAAAATAAACAACATTTAATTGAAAAGACTATTATCTGTCTCGGTTTTAACGACCATGTGTGGGTACTCTTGCTCTTGATCCTCTTGCTCAATTTGTGACTCAAAAATGCTTAGTTAGATTTTCCCGTAGCTATCCATAGAGACCCGTTTTTGAATTCTGTTAAGGGGTGAAAATAACAATGCACTCAGAATTCGTTTCCAAAATATGGGTGGAAGAAGGGTCAAAAGTATTACATTATACCTATGTGAATCGCATACTTGTACTCTTGTTTGTTTCCAATCGCAACATAATATGGGCGGTTGTGAGTTTTGCAAGGAAAATAGAGGTGTTGCTAAAATTTAGTAACTGTTTTTTTTTAAGTTGCGGATTAGCAACTGCTTTAGCTCTGTTGCTAATCTGGGTTGCTAAATCCAAAATTTGGTGTAGCGCCCCTTCAAATGTTTACTACTTGTACTCTTTAGAGCAAGGGCTATGGGGTAAGATCTCTTATTCAAATTGAAGTAGTTTGATCAAAAAAGACCAAATTAGATGTTACTATGGGATGATAAAACTTATCCGTGCAGCCAAATTCTTCATATACTCATTCAAGTAAAGGAGTGTTGCCGAACATCATCCGCTTGGATAAATATACCTTGATCGGCGTATGATATGCCTCTCATGGATATTTTTCAGAGTTTTTATTCATCTAAAACTGTTAAATGCAGGTCCCAAAATGAATCGTTATTAAAAAAAAAAAAAAGATACACTTTGGAGGCACATAGTCAACCGCTTAGAATGAAAAAAAAAATCTCTCCAAACGGCTGAACATCGTCCTTTTAATCTCTTATTTTGCTCCCACGATAGAAAATCACTCTTTCACCTAGTCCTGGAGTCGGTAGTAAATGAATGTGAATTTTTTCAAAAAAAAAATTTAAAAATAAAACTTTAGTGTTTAGTGTCGACATACATTGATCTTATGACACTAAACTTGTAATCCTGCTCAATGTTCAAATATTTTATTTTTATCTTTTAGGAAAACAAAAGTTATAAAAAAAAATTTATTGTCAATAAGAAAGCTCAAATACTTATGTGAATAAGAAAGCTCAAATACTTGACTACAATTATTTGTCAACAAGAAGGTTCTCTCATTGCCAACAATAAATAATCCGATCGATTAGGATGAGACTCAAATGATTTTACGAAAAAAAAGAAGAAGAGGTTTTCCGAAAGATTGTTAATAGCAGTACCAAATTAGGACCCGTGTACCTAAAATCAATATACGACAAAAGCAATTTACCATACAAGGCAAAACTGGTTTTCTCCTGGTCTTGGTACACACCCCCTAACTTGGTATCCATTAACGGCCTTGGTGCAATATTTCCCCCACTTGTAGTGTAAGTGATTGTCCAACAAATTTATAGATGAATTGAATTAAATAAAAAAAAGGTAAAAGATAGCGACATCAAAAAAAAATTTAAAGATAGCAAGTAAAGCATAAAATGATGATACATAATTATGAACACGCAATTGGGGATATAGAAACTAATTGGGGGATATAAATTACTTCCCCCAACCCATGGTGTGTGCTAAGGGGTGATTTTTCGGGGGCGAAAATACTAAAACACCCTTCCCTCAAAATAAAAATCAAAAAACTTAAAATCAAAAAACAAAATCATATTCCCCATTTCCATCTCCACTTCTTATTAATCTTTTTAGGGTTAAAACTTTGAAACCCAAATGTTCCCCATTCTCTTTCAAATTCTAAATTTTTCCCATTTCCTTTCAAATTCTCTTCTCCTTCTCTGCCGGAAGTGATAAAGAACATGTCGGAAATGATAAAGAACATGCCGGAAATGATGAAGACCACGCCTAAGTGATGAAGACCATGCCTAAGTGATGAAGAACATGTCGGAAATGATGAAGGTCACGCCTAAGTGATGAAGACCATGCCGGAATTGATGAAATTCAATGCCGGAACTAAATTCCGGATGCTCGATATAAATCTATTAATGCCTTAGTCAAGTGAAAAAAAAATCAATTTTCTCGAATACTTGTCATCATGTGCCAAAGATAGAAATTTAGGATGAAGACCACACCGGAAGTGAGTTCCTAGGCATGGTTATTTAGGATGAAGACCACGCCGGAAGTGATGAAGAACATGTCGGAAATGATGAAGACCATGCCTAAGTGATGAAATTCAATGCCGGAACTAAATGCCTAAGATGCTCGATATAAATCTATCAATGCCGGTAGTTAAGTGAAAAAAAAAAAATCAATTTTCTGGATACTTTTCATCATGTTCCGGCATAGAAATTTAAGCAAAAACCATGCCGGAAAATAGTTCCTGCATGCTCGAAAATCGATAATCAGTCTTAAGTAGATCGATTAAAACCAGAAAAAATAGGTTTTGAAGATCAAAACCTGAAAACCCCCCGGACCCCCCCGGATAGTGGCAAACAATTTATGAAAATTTCCAGCAAATGCCGGCATGTTTTTTTGGTTGAATACCATGCCGGCACCAAGCTTTTTCACAAGCAACAATGGTGGACGAGGACGGCCTAGCAGTTCCCTATTTTTAGCTTAACAAATTTTTTGTATACATAATTTTTTCAAAATTATTAATTAGCCCACCTCTATTTATAATTCGTCCTTATAAATGTAGAACAAACAACTTTTAGCCCAAGATCTTATTTAAAACATAGAACTTTCTTTGTCACATCCATTTAATTTCCCATTTTTCTTCTATAAACTAAAAATTTATTTCTCTAATCACTTTCCGTAATTAAAATTTACGGATTTTAATCTTATACTTATTTGTTTATCTAGTATTTTATAGGCAAATTTCAATTAACCACTAATTATGTAACTCGTTCCAAAAATTTTGACGCGGCCTTCGGCCGCATTGGCAACTAATAAAATTCTAGCCCTACCCTACGAAGATTTCTGAGTCCGTCCCTGATGGTGGATTCAAAGAAAAAAATTCAAATTTTCAACCTCTTAGCAGCAATTCTCTCATCACAATCATCTTCCATTTTCAAAAAAAAATTTCCACTCAAAAACCATTTTCCCTCCTTCTACTCTCAACTAACCCACACAAATTCAAATAAAAATAAATACACACTAATTTATCCCCCAAATACTAAACATTTTACTAATTATAATTAATCAATAATCCTGATTAGTGGGGGCTAGATTAGGAATTAAAAAAATTATTACACAAGGGGTCACCCAGAATTGCTATTGGGACATTGTTTTTGTCATGTAACTATATCCCCAATTAATTTCTATATCCCCAATTGCGTGTTCATAATTATACTTCGGAGTTTGTTTTTTTTTTTTAAGAAAGAGAGAGATCTAAAAATGTTAACATATAACCATGAACGTCTAGCTAGCTGGACATTTTTTGTATACATACTTAAAGAAAGTGGGGGCGGGGTTACAAGTGAACAATTTAAATACAAATTGGATTCACTTGTTTATAATTATAAAAGCATTGATCAATGGCTATCTCTCAACAACATCACAAATTCACATTTCCCCTAGAGAGAGAAGGGATGGCAGTATCATCTGCAAAACGTGGAAATGATGAGAATGAACCTTTGATGAAAACCACTAGTAGTAATCCTCTGATCAGTACTAGTTGTGATACCATTGAAGGAATTGTTGATTATAGAGGAGAGAAAGTACTGAGTTTTGGATCAAATATCGGTGGTTGGAGATCAGCTCTTCTCATAATTGGAGCTGAATTCGGGGAGACTGTAGCTTACTATGGAATATCTTCAAATCTAATCAGGTATCTAACTGGTCCTTTAGGCATGTCCACTGTTACAGCTGTAGCTAATGTCAACGCATGGTGTGGTATGGTATGGATGCTTCCGCTTGTTGGTGCCTTTGTTGCAGACTCTTATCTTGGTCGATATCGCACCATCTTCTATTCTTCTGTCATCTATGTACTGGTAAATTTTCACTCTCTTTTCAGTTCACTAGATTTTCATGTTTGTTCCACTTTCCTTCCGGTTTGACCGAAGCCATACACTGGATTTTCATGTTCGTCTAAAAAATAAGACATTTTTCTTTTTTATACAATGACGAAGATTGACCAATAGATTGGACTTGGGCCTCTCATCTTAGTTCGGCTATTGATGAATCTTAAAGAACACGTAATTTGTGGATAAATAAACTAATCGGGGATATAAATTACTTCCCCCAACCAATAGTGTCGGCTAAGGGGTGTTTTTGGGGGCAAAAATACTAAAATACCCTTCCCTCAAAATAAAAATCAAAAAACAAAATCATATCCCCATTTCCATCCCCACTTCTTATTAATCTCTTTTAGGGTTAGAGCTTTGAAACACAAATATTCCCCATTCCCTTTCAAATTCTAAACTCTCCCCACTCCCTTTCAAATTCTCTTCTCCTTCTCTGCCAGCTCCTCACTTTGGAAACAATTTTTTTTTTTACATTCGGAAGTGATGAAGACCATGCCGGTAGTGATGAAGACCATGCCGGAAGTAATGAAGATCATGCCGGAAGTGATGAAGACATGCCGGTAGTGATGAAGACCATGCCGGTAGTGATGAAGACCATGTCGGAATTTTTTTTTACATCGCCGGAAGTGATCAAGACCATGCCGGCATGCTTGGTAACTAACATTCAATGCCGTAACTAAGTGTCGGCATTGATAGAAATCTATCAATGCCGGTAGTCAAGTGGAATTCAAGTTTCTGGATACTTTACATCATGTGCCGGCAAAGAAATTCAAGCAACATACCATGCCGGTAGAAGTACTGGCATGCTCGAGAATTAACTATCTCTGCCGGCAGTGGACTGAAAACCAGAAAAAAAATTCAAAACGGACCCCCCCAGACCCCCTGGATAGCGTTCTGAAAAAATAACTTATGTACCGGCATAGTTTTTTGGTTGAATACTATGCCGGCTTGAATTTCAAAATGGGGGATAAGCTCGGTGCCGGCATGGACGTGGTATGAATACCATGCCGGTATGGCTGCTTCTGGCATTGTATTCATACCATGTCTATGCTTAAACACCGAGCTTTTTCAATTTACAAAAATGGTGGATTCAAAGGAAAAAATCAAATTTTCAACCTCTTAGCAGCAATTCTCTCTTCACAATCATCCTCCATTTTCACCAAAAAAATTCCCTCTCAATTTTTTTCCCTCTTTGTACTCTCACCTGACTCACCCAAATACAAATAAAAACATACACTAATATTTTAACAAATTCTTAAGATTTTTCCTAATTATTATTAACCACTAATCCTGATTAGTGAGGAGTAGATTAGGAATTACTTAAAATACTTAGATAAGGGGTGACCCTGATTTTATATTTGGATCCAGTTTTTGTCCTTTTCCTATATCCCCCAATTAGTTTTTTTATCCCCCAATTGCGCGTTCTACTTAAAGTGCCTAGTTTCTTTTGGACCATGTTTTAGGGCATACAAGAAAGTTTTAAGGCTTCAAGCTTGACCAAGAATCCAACTTTTATATTGAGATAAGAAATCTTCTTGTGTACGCTCGGTTCACTAGGTTAGAACATCAGTCCCTTTTTGTTCCGAGTTCGTGATTTGATCGATGAGAGAAGTTCTTCTTTTTTGGTTTCACTAATGAGTTGAGAAAGACCTCGCCTCCAAAAAAAAAAAAAAAAACACCAATTAGTGTAAAATTTTTTCATATTAAATATAACTCGATAGTCGTGTTTATATTCATTGTCTAGGAGGAGTTTGAAAAAACTTATGGTGGGTTTGTTTGAAGAATTCACCGTTTCCGGGAATTTATAATTTCATGGGATTATAAATTCTGGGATTTATGTAAATTCTTTGTGTGTTTGGTAACTCAATTAAAATTCCTAGGATTTATGAGTTTTCTTGTATTAAAGTCTTTGTACCGTTTGACATTACCCTCAAATCTTAAAATTGCATATATATGGGATTTAAAGTTTAAAAAAGTGGGTCCATAAATCCCTTGACAAGTTTCCCAGCAAATCTTAGGGGGAGGGGTCGGACTCCATATGGAGGATTTGCTGGAAAACTGAATCCCGTAGGAAGCGTGATTCCAAGAATTCGGGCAACCAAACATACAGAGGGAAATGTAATTCTACCAAATCCCCTGGACCCATTAATTCCTCCCTTAAATTTCTACATCAATATAAAATTAACAAATACTTGTTTTTTAATTTGGGAAGCATTTGCAGTGGCTTCTCTATATTTATTTCTATTATTGAGATTGATTTTTCGTAAAAAATGTGTTGTAAAGTTTTTCATACTAAGATAATCTCTATCTCTATCCAAATTAATGTTTTTTTTATTACATGTCTAGATACATCATTTAGGTAATATAGTCATGATTTTTTTTATTTTTTCCCTTTTCTCTTGTAACATTTTATTTCACGAAAAAATAGAAGTTACATGGATGTTTAGACCAAGTCATATGTGCTAGATTTGGCTGCTAGATTAGCCAAAAAGTGTTGCAGTTCAAAAGGAAATGTTGTTTATTTGTTAACACTAGTTCTCTCTCCTAGCAATTGCTCGCATGTGAACTAGTAGCGAGACAGTTGCGTTGAATGGTTCAGCGCAATAAAAATCACCTTTTCGCAGAATGGCTCAGCGCATCTAGATTTATTTTTTGATCTGACGGCTGAGATGGTTGCGGTGAACCATTCAGCGCAACCTAAAGCTACTTTTCGCTGAATGATTCAGCGCAGCTTCCTAAATCTACTTTTCGCTGAATGATTCAGCGCATCTAGTATGCTAGATTAGAACTACCATAGGACTTAGGAGGTTGTCCTAGCTGACGTGGACTTCCAATCTAGATGCTAGATTAGAAGACCATATGACTAAGGCTGAGTTTGGTAATGCTTTTATTTTTCCAAAAGCACTTTCAAAACCTATATATGTCAATAATTTTTGAAATTGGTGTTTGGTAAAAAAAAATCAAAGTGCTTTTTACCCAAAGCACTTCCCAAATTCCTCAATTTTCAAAAAGTCGGGAGGAGGAGCTTTTAAAAGCTACAAAAGCATAAGCTTTGGTCCCACCTAAATTTAATGCATGATTTATCTTTTTTGTCCCTATTTTATTTTAAAAATGACAAAAATTACCCTTAAATTATATACAATCAATTTTTTATTTCTTATATTTTAGTCTTTAAATATTTTTATTTTTTATTTTCAAACCATTTCATTTCAGTTATCAATAATGATAACACAAACAAATATTAAATAATTACTTAATTAATTTTAGTTTGATTTTTTGTTTGAAAATTATATATATATATATATATAATAAAAAGTGGTTATGTAAAATAATTTTTTTTAACAACCATAATAATAGTAACAATTAGTAAATTTAATATTATATATATTTATATTGAATAGTAAAAAAAATTAATTATTTTTAAAGCCAATAAAATCGAATAAAACTATTTTCAAAGATATGTCTGTTTTTGTCATTTGCTACATCAACAATGGTTGAATTTGATAATTGACCAAACACACTTTGACTGCTTTTTTAATCAGCTTTAACTTTAGTTAATATTTTACCAAACATCAAACAACTTTTTTCTCACAGCACAGCACAACAACGCACAACAGAAAAGTGCTTCTACAAAAGCTGCAGCAATACCAAACTAAGCCTAAGCCTAATAAAGATAATAAAGAACATCATAAAACAAGAAAAATAAATTCCAAATACAAATAAAGATTAGATCGTGAAGACAAAGAGCGATGAACTGCAATAGTATCCCATTTTTATAAGAAGGAGGAAGGATAGTGTAATCCGGAATAAAATCCGATCATTTAAGATAGTTGTCTTCTTCAAAATAAGATTACTTCTAAAAGAGAGAAGTAATTTGATTTAACCGTTGTTTGTGACGAACCCAAATATCCCGAATCTCTTGGATTCAAGGTGAATTGAAGTGTAGACGAGTTGATTCATTGATGTTCTTAAATAATCCAAAATAGTAAACCACAAACCAACTAAAAATACCGAATATAATCACATTCGAAATGATGATAGAATCATCATAAAGATGAATACATAATCGCGTAAAAACGAAGATGTAATCGCTCAAAAAGCAAAGAAAAATGTCAAATTACATCAAAATCATAACAAAATTGAAATCACACACTAAAAAACTAACATCAATAAAAATAAAATAAATTCTTTCCTTGGATCTAGTTTAAATCTGAGCAAAGAGATGGAGACTATTTGAAAACTTTTTAGTTTTTTTTTTTTTAATCTAAGAGAGAGAAGAGAGATAAATCTTCATGATTTGGATAATCAGAACCCACCTTAATCATCTTCTCTTGGCCTAGTTTTTTATTTTCCCAGACAAATACTGCAAAGTGCAAACCCATTGGAACGAAGAAAGAAAAGAAAATAAAAAAAATAAGATGATTAAAGAGTTATTTCGATAAATTAAATCATGATTTTGTTTGTCTTAATTTTTTTTATCTCTCAATATTAATCGCTGGAGATTATACTACTAATATATCTGTTAATTCTGAATATCGTTTCCGCCATTCCAAACAAAAAAAGTGATAAGTTAAGAAGGGCAATTGGGAAAGAAACTTTTGATAATGTTAAGTTCGCTAAGAATACAAAAATTGGAGAACATGTTGCTATTAAAGTTCTGGCTAAAACTACCACTATCAAAGATAAGATGGAGGATCATAATTGAATTCTGTCTTTAATTAAACGGTCGAAATTTCACCATGGAGTTTGTGTGTTTTATAATTGGTGGTTAGGGGGAAGATGAAGCTAGGTGCTAGTTAACCACATCAACTAGGTCTCCAATAAATGTATTTTGAAAGGAGAATTGTTTTTAATTGAAATGTGGGTTGCATTAAGTCATCGCCTTAATTAATGATCATAACCATTATTAAGCAAAAACTATTAAACACTTATTTGAATTTAAGAAAATTTATCAATAAGATAAGATTGGAATAATTAGTTCATTGATTTTTAGTTATAATGAGAGTCGGTATTTAAAGTGTTCCCTTTAATCTCCATGATTAGGTGTGATAACTATTAGCAAATGTAATTTAAATTAATATTTGTTTTTGTTTGTTTTAGTACGTAATTAACTAAAATTTATAAAATCCCATAAATCTGTAAACAAATTAGACAGGAATTACAGAGTTTTTAGCTGGTAGCCTAGCAACAAGCTGGGCACCAATCCTTTTTTGAATAACGACACCTAATCTGTGAAAAATAAAACTACCTAGACCACTACCAACGTCATGACTAATTAAACAATTCTTCAGACGCTTGAAAAAACATATAGTATCTTCACTAAGTTCCCCTAAGGTAGTAAAAGCTAAAACACCCAAATCATAACCATGCGAAGCACATTCACTCAAATATTTAGTGCGTTTATGCGAAATTGCTTTAGAAATATTTAGTACGTTTATGCGAAATTAACTAGTAATATTAAGTTTTTTAGTATTTTCATTTAAGTTTTTTAAAATAAGTAGAAATTGTATTAGTAAATTGAAAAATTAATCATCAATGAAAATGTATTAATTAATTATAATTTTTTTAGAAGTGGTTGCATTTTGATGTAAATTATGTTTCTGGCTCCTTAATAAAACTAGTTTGCTGCAATAGGGGTCCCTTCCTTTCTAACATTTATTGTTGTTCTTGATTTTAGCTTACTAATCCGTTTCTGGCTTTCTTCTTAACTTTTTTCTGGGTATTTAGAACTATTCTTTTAGAAATTTTAATTACTCTCAACTTAAATACAATGAACACAAACTATATTATGTGAATTTGAAGAAAAGCATGTAAAATTGATGAAAATCTTTTAAAGAAACTTTTTGTTTTCATTGAAATTTCAATCTTGAAATTCTTTGATCATGGATAATAATTTTCTTTCTTTCATTTATTCATATATTGATTATTCTTTCCAGGATTTGAAGGTAGATTCGATCAAGTTTGAAAAATTAATTTTTTTCTTAAATTTCAATTTTGGATCAGAACGACAAAGAAGCTCTCTATTCTTTTAATTGAATGTTCGGTCCGTTTTTTTAATAAATTATCTTCTTACGGATCAAATGTGAAGTTCGTTTTTTTTGCAAATGTGCGTTCAAAGATAAGTGAATGCAGTTTTTGTTATTGAAGTGAATAACATGTAAAAGTAAAAATTTGATTGAGTTGTCACTAACAAACAATTTTTAACGCTCTCAGTGTTCCTCAATTTGAAGACGACTCGAAGGATGAAGATAGAAAAACCAAACTAGAGTGTTTTTACATTCTCTCCCTTCCAAAACATTTTGAATCTTAATTTTTTTTTTTTGAAGCATAGCAACTATTTTTTTTCAATTATATATTGTCAACAAGAAATTCGTTATCATAAAAACCTTTATTGTTATGGCACACACCTAAGCTTTACCCTTGTGGACATCTGAATTTTAATCTTTTAAGCTTTCGGCTTACGAGATGCTTAGGAGACAGCGGTCTCGTTGATGGTTAGGGTTGTACTATTTTTATCTCACAGATGTTAGCCATCTATAAAGAACAAGGGAGAGGTTATCTGAATAATTCTTTCTTTCGAATAAATTTCTCTCATATCAAGCCATGATTTATTGCTAACAATATATTTATGATTTGTTTAGGGACTAGGATTGCTAACTCTATCAGCAGTTCTTAATTATCTTATCAGCCCCACCGAAGACGATGCAACGAATGAAACCACTTCTGATTCTCCTCCTCCTTCTTTAGTCCTATTTTTCTTTGTATCATTGTATCTAGTAGCAATTGGCAAGGCTGGATTTAAGCCATGCGCAGAAGCTTTTGGTGCCGATCAATTTGATGAGCGAAACCCAGAGGAGAGATCGTCCAAAAGCTCATTCTTCAATTGGTGGTATTTTGGATTATGTGTTGGTAGTACCATTTCTCATCTGGCTTTGACCTACATTCAAGATAACATAAGTTGGGTTCTTGGTTTCGCTGTTCCATGCATTTGTATGCTCCTTGGGCTCTTTGTTTTTGTACGCGGAAAGAAAACTTACCGGTTTAGTGTAGATGAGAACAAAGAAAATCCAATATTAAGAATAGCTAGAGTATATGTTGCATCTGCAAGGAATTGGAGAGCTACTTCCACTACTACCGAAGTGGAGGGAAGAACAATATCGTACAATCATCAACTTCGGGTTGGTGCTCACCAATTCAAGTAAGTAAAACTGATATTTAAGTAATAAATAAAATTATTCAGTAATTTTGTTTACAAGATCAAATTATAGTAGAATCATTGGCAAACTCAAAGATTGTTATTATTCTAAGAATTATTTTTTTACTTATTTTCATTGTACAGGTTTTTGGATAAGGCATTGATCGAATTACCAAACTCCGATGAACTTGGTTCAAATCAACATGGCATATCATGTACTATTGATCAAGTTGAAGATGCAAAAGTAGTTCTACGCTTGGTTCCTATATGGATTGTATGTTTAGTGTATGCAATTGTTTCTGCTCAATGCTCAACCTTTTTCACAAAGCAGGCAAGCACCATGAACAGAACAATAGGACAAGGCATCCAAATACCTCCTGCATCCCTTTTAAGCTTCATTTCTTTATCAATCATTATTTTCATTCCAATTTATGACCGACTTTTTGTTCCTTTAAGTCGAGTTTTAACCCAAAAAGAAAGTGGCATAACAATGCTTCAAAGAATTGGTTGCGGCATATTTCTATCTACAATGGCAATGGTTTTAGCGGCTTTAGTTGAGAAGAAGAGACTTCAAACTGCTTTGGATTTCGGATTAATAGACAAGCCGAATGAAATAATTCCTATCAGTTTTGGGTGGTTGGTTCCTCAATATATATTATTTGGTATTGCTGAGGTTTTTTCAATGGTTGGCTTACAAGAATTCTTTTACGATCAAGTGCCAGACGACTTGAGAAGTATCGGTCTTTCTTTGTACTTGAGCATTTTTGGCATTGGGGACTTTCTTAGTGGCTTTCTCATCTATGCCATAAATAAATCAACTAGTAGGCGCATTCAAGGTACCTGGTTCCCTGATAACCTAAATCGAGCTCATCTCGATTATTTTTATTGGTTCCTTGCTGGACTTAGCGCGTTAAATTTAGTTGCCTACTTGCATGTTTCAAAGTTTTATCTCTATAGAAGAAGGGAAAGATATGGTTTAATCCAAAATCCCATTCAAATAGACTGGTTAGTTAGGCACAAGTTAGTTCTCTAGTTATTTGAAATATAAAAAATACACTAGTAACCTTCTTGATTTACAATTTAGTCCATATATTTACAGTTTAGTCCAAAGTGGTTTATGATATTCAATTGCTTGAATACGGTTTAGTACTCGAGCTAACAAACCAAAAATGAAAAATACTCGATTGCTTGTTTAAAATTCTTAACAATCAATGCTCCATTTAGCAAAACTTGGACTTCATGTTGTAAATCTTTCCTCATGGCTGCCTCTTTACCTCCTCACCTGAGAAAAGATCATTGTATTTAGTAGTTGGGGAATGATTAGGGAGTAGCGTGCATATCAGGTTCTAGACACCCACATATTTGTTATTCTATAATTTCGCGCATACTTAGGTATTTTGACATCTAATACTTACCAAGTGAGATTTACAAGCATCAACAAAGAAACAACAAATGCAGTACAGGTGTAAGAAATTACCTTATTCTACGTTACACATATAGTACATTCAACCTCCTCGATCAACTGAACATTCAAGAATTTAAGCCTCGGCAAAAAAAATAAGGAACAAAAAACTAAATGCTACATATATAAAACTTGAGCAGTAAACGTTTCTACCATCAATAGCAAGAAAACAATTTTTGAATACCCGCACACATCAAAGACATCAAAAATTTTTTTTTTTTAAATGTGGTACATCTATGAATGTATATGTATAAACAAATCATTGCAGCAGATCCAGAGAACACGCCGCTTTTTTTCAAGGAAAAGAGGATAACCTCAATATTTTAAGGAGAAGAGGATAACCTCAATATATTGATTGAAAAGTACCATAAGTTCCATAATTGGATCTATGATACACCATTACATCTTCATTCCAAGTATGAATATTTAGATAAGTTAAGATTGCCCATAGGCTATGATCTACCCAGTTATGTTTGATCGCATACTTATTACAAAAAATAAAGAGTTTTGTCGCCCAAATTACGTTTGCTCTCCTAATTAAGGTGAAATCATGAGCTATAAAATTTATATCAAATTTTGTAGTGTTCTCAAAATCCTAACTGATCGTATATCTTTGTCTGCGAGCTTCTGCATAAATTCCTATCAGCTATACCAAAGTTCGCTCTGAATCACTCCTGAAAGATATTTTGTGTCCACTCCAACATGTTTCCCATTAGAAAGCTGCTTCAACTCCAACCATATCTAACTCTTTTATGGTTGTATAGTCAGCATAAAGTCCTCTAGCTTTTCTAACTCTACATGTATGGTCACATGAAGTTAGTCAAATAAATCCATCATTGTCAAAGCAATGTTAATTTTAAGAGCCATGTTTCTTTTTTTCTCCCTCCCTTTGATGGGTAATAACCTGGAGTCTTTCATCATTTTGAAAATTGTAGTATAGATCCTCCATAATATTATGTCCTGGTTTGTTTACAGTATTGTATCCATTTATAAATTTTATTATATTATTTACTGTTATAGAAAAAATTTGTTCTAGAAAAGTATATAACTGGAAGCTTAATGTCGAGTGTTTTAGATATCATTTTGATGTTCGGCAAAGACGATGAAAGGGCAAGAGATGAATATATAGACATAAGACCGATAGTCAAGAGTAAATTAACTTTTTAGGTGTATAATGGTATGTTAGTTTATCCCATTGATATATATTTATAGAGCTATGAAGCTTGAATAAAACTAACATATATGAAGAACAAATTTATTTGAAAATGTTGTTAGAGCACTGCTCGGTCGAACTCGTAAGCGTTGCTATCTCAAGCTTGTTTGTCAAGTTTAGTTGCCAAAACTATAAGTCTTGATTTCTAGTCTACTTATAGCTAAGTCTCGGACTAGGATAGAAAGTGTAGTTGAGCTCTAGAATCCACGGCGTTCATCATGCAAAGACGAAGAACTACTCAAGGAACTGGTGGAACTTCATCGACTAAAAGGTGTGTGGAGACTTGAACTTATCTATCACTCAAAAGTCTATCTACTCTATCTCCTATCTTGAGACAAAAGTCGTATTGCTATATAGACTTCGATTATACACATTTGCTATTTCAAGCCGAGTTTATCTCGCTTATCTATTTCTCGAAATATGTGTTGGTAAGCTTTCGCTTTGGCCAAGTTCATCTTTACAAGTGACGAAAGTCATGTTGATTATTTCAATATCTTGAAAATTGCTTTGATGAAAAATAGTGTGTGAATAACATCTATTTAACATCCTCTAAGAATGTTTCAATGGTTGAAATGAGATTTTAGAATATATAACCTTGAATGGATATAAACATTGTATGTGAACTCATACTTGTGTAAGTCCAAAATCCTTGAACTAAAGTATGCGTACTTTACTGGTTCAGAAAGTCCGGAAGCTAAGTCCGCATACCCATACGCGTACTGCCGGAAGTTCACATCCCGTGAATTTCTGCTGGAGTTTGTGAACTGAAAACAAACTCAATCCGGGTACTTAAGTATGCGTACAGGTATGCAAACTTGAGTGGGTTATTTTCTAAAAACAGTTTATTCGTGAACTAAGACATATATAAACTAAAGAATGCATATTTGCAAACCGTGGCTATAATGTTCATGAATCGATTCGAGTGAATCAAAATCGTTTTTGCTTCGATTGTGTCTTATATACTTCTATGAGATCTAAGCAATTTAACAACTCTCTAACTAGTTCTTTTGAGTCATTTGAACTAGTTATGGTGAAGATGAATAAGGTTGATATGAAAGTGTTCATATGGATAACCATTTGGTTAACTACTGTTGAACCAACTAGGTGTACACGTTTAGGTACGGTTACACAAACCTAAACGAATGTGCATTTCATTTGTATATAACAAGCTAAGTTCGATCTGACGGTTGAAAGATATTAGCTTGAATCTAATCAGGTTTTTATCTAACGGTGAATATTGAATGCTTTGTTACCAAGGTAACTTAGATTGCAAACCCTGATTTGGAGACTATATAAAGGAGAACTCTAGCAACTGTAAAACCTAATCCCCACACCTCATGTGTGATACTAGTTGTATAAGCTAGAGTCGATTCTCCTTTAACCTTAGGTTTCTACCGAGACCCTGTAGGTTAACGACTTGAAGACTTCGTTGGGATTGTGAAGCCAGGCCCAACTATTTTCTCTGTAGTTGCGTGATCTGATCTTGCTGTTTCTATCGTGATTGAGTGCAATCGTATGATTGGCTTGAGATTAATTTCTCCGATAGGCAAGATAGAAAAGTAGTCACAAACATCTTCGCCTCATCGTTTGTGATTCCATAATATCTTGTTTCGCTAGTCGATTAAGATTATTGTGAGGTGATTGATATTTCTAGGTCGTTCTTCGGGAATATAAGTCCGGTATATCAATTGGTTCATGTTCACCTTGATTTATCAAAAGACGGAACAAAACTCGTAGGTATTTCTATGGGAGACAGATTTATCTATTCATGTAAACTTTTCTGTGTGATACAGATTTGTCTATTAAAGTCTTCGACTTTGGGTCGTAGCAACTCTTAGTTGTGGGTGAGATCAGCTAAGGGAATCAAGTGCGTAGTATCCTGCTGGGATCAGAGACGTAAGGAGCGCAACTGCACCTTGGATCAGTGTGAGATTGATTGGGGTTCAACTACAGTCCAGACCGAAGTTAGTTTGTAGTAGTCTAGTGTCTGTAGCGTCTTAATACAAGTGTGTGTTCAATCTGGACTAGGTCCCGGGGTTTTTCTCGCATTTGCGGTTTCCTCGTTAACAAAACTTCTGGTAATACGTGTTATTTTTTTCCGCATTATATTTTGTTATATAATTGAAATATCACAGGTTGTGCGTTGAATCGATCAATTGGTAAATCCAACCTTTGGTTGTTGATTGAAATTGATTGATACTTGAACATTGGTATTTGGTACCGTTCAATTTAATTTCTCTCGTATTCAATTAGACTCGCAGATTTCTATTTGCTTGAGTAAGTATTGAATTGAGAAATTGAGATATAACTCTTTGATATACTTTTTAAGATTGAGTCTGACTGTCCAGTTTATTCTCTTAAAAGTATATTGGAGTTAGTCCATACAGATTGCTAAGCGAATTATTGGGTGAGGTTGTTGTACCCCCACTTTTTCAATTGGTATCAGAGCAGGAAAACACGTTTAAAGACCTTATAAG
>JAJJWW010005159.1:0-16969 GCA_023531295.1 Papaver armeniacum | reverse complement strand
GATATGCCTTGGCCGAACACATGAGGAGGTAGATGGGCCCACGGTGGTCATCTTTGGTATGACCGGCCCTTGCTTAATCTAATCTGTGACCCTCCATTCGTGCCGGAGAAGATGGACGCGCGTGATGGCTTGAAACCCTAATTTTGGCTTTCAAAGCCGTGCGCCGTCTCTTGTTTGGGTGACGATTTTGTCACGGCCAAACATTATTGGTCTTGACCGATTGGTCAAGTGTGTAGGCGGTCCCACGGTGATCGTGTTGACATGCTCTGGGCCCTTTAAGTCTACATCTACACCCTCCATCTATACCTGCGAAGATGGATGGTTGAGACTGCTTTCAACACATGTAATATGCCGCAAACCCTAATTTAGGGTTTTCCGTCCATAATGCTTGGTATGAACGGTTTCTTGGCAAGCTAGGCCAATGACCGACCATGCGGGGTCGGCCGTGGGTATTCCATACCGCTTGGGGGTGATGGAATTGATCCGGGGGTCATCCAATCATGCTTATGGAGTTGGATGACTGCGATCAGATCATATCCTGACTGATACGGTCAGTCCGGATGCTCAATCGTGCTAGTATAACACACCGAGAGGGGCTCAATCGGGCTAGTATAACACACCGAGAGTCAGCCTGTACGGGTATTTCGACATGGTTTCATTATAGTGCTTGGAGGTTCGTGTTACTCGTAAGAGTAACACTCGGTCGTCATGCCACACCGATAATGAGTACTTTGGAAATACAAGGCTGATATGAAATTCACGAGAAGGGATTGTTGCCACATGCTCCAACCTTGGAGGAATTTCATGTATTCACAGAATGGGATTGTTGCTACATGCTCCATTCTTGGTGAATTAAGTGAGGGAGTATCCAACACTTATAAATGGCTTTATCTTTTACAAGATGTCAGCGCATGATTTTTTGGTTTTTTACAAATTTAACCTTAAACGAAAATCCACCATCAACAACTCTGCTAAGCGTTTAAACTCAGTTTCTAAATTTTCTCTCTTTGGTAGAGTATAACCATCGACGACTAATAGCCAAGTATTAAAGTCTCGTGATTGAAGAAAAGATCTCATAGCAGATTTCCACCATAGATAGTTTGTTCCACAAATCTTGGCGGCACGTTAATTGAAGTCGATTCATGAGAACTCGAGTTCATTCTTATAGGTTGGATCGCACCAAACACAGATTGTTAGATCTTTTCGTGTTTGCTTGCTCTGATACCAATTGAAAAGGCGAGGGTACCCAAATATACCTCAAGCTAAAACTTTTCCTACCTATAAGTCCTTTCTCCGAAAGTGATTGTCTATGGCCTGAGTCGAGACAATACAACTAATCGGTTCACACTTCGTGTGATCGTCTATGGATACGAGATCGAGACAATACAACAACGAAGTATGTTTACTTGATACAAAGGTTCGGACTTAACCAAACACAATAGGATTGCTTATCAAGTAAATAGGAATTAACATTTGTGTGATTTACTTTAATTATAATAAAACAATTATAATGCGGAAAATAAAAGTAAATGACACAGAAAGATTTTGTTAACGAGTAAACCGCAAATGCATAAAAACCCCGGGACCTTGTACAGAATTGAATACTCTCAGGATTAAGCCGCTACACAAAATTACACCTAACTTCGTATAGTTGAGACCAAGTAACTAACCCTATAATTCACTTAGTTCCGTCTGTATTCCCACGCCTCCGACTTGTGAATAAGTCACGTACTTGGAACAATTCATTTGGTTCGTATTCCAAACAGTAAAGGAACAACAAATCTGTTTGGTATCAACTCTATTCAACCAAGTGATATGAGTCGGACAAAGGCTCTTCTGTTTATCTTAACATAAACTCCTTCGTCGGGTCCTTAGATCTATATTATGTTCAATTACCCAAAGGTAATCGTTTAAGATTAAGTCAATCAATACCTTTAATCACAAGGAAACATATTGATGCCGATCTACTCAATTAATCAATCCAATATACCACAAGGATAAACCGATTATTAATTGGATCCTCTTTTACCCAAACAAGTATTGTGCACACCAAAGATTATAAAACCCAAGTCAGATCTTCTTTGTCTTCAAATCTTCAAATCTTCTTAAATCTTCAATAAAAACCTGCACACAATCACTTGAATCTCTTGTGATCAATCACGCACAGAACGGAGTCTGTTAACAATGGATTATCACAAGATCATCTTTAGAACTAACAACAGTCTAAAGATCCTCACAAACTCGAACTAGTTTGAGTGAATCTTATATCAAAAGAGAAGATTCTCAAGAATAAACAAACTATGTGCAATCATATTTCAACCACCGTTAGTCAATCAAATCAATCGAAAACAAAGATAAACCGCAATTATCTAGTTTCCCACCAACGGGTCGCGCTTGAGCTTCTCAATCCCAAGAAGACTTTAAATTGAGCGGCCGTAAGAGATTTCGCCTAATTAGGTTACTCTCCTCTCCGAATAGGCGGCTACGAGTAACAACAACAAAATAGTAAATCTGTTGTTACGAAGGATTAGTTTGCTAGAAAGGCAAACTTCGTGTATTTATAGACAAGGAAGTTTGGACACCAAGGAATTTCCAAAACCGAAAATATTCTCAAGGTATTCATAAAAGCACAGATTCGGTTTTCATAATTCCTGAAAATGCTCTGTCCAAAAATAACGATCGAAATCTCTCGGGAAATCTAATTAGTAAATGCACATTACTAATTCTGTAATTTCCCTACAAAATGAAATTAATAACCTTAATTAAAAGATTCTTAACTTACTTATGTTTCGATCCTGGGATTCTCTTCCCTTAGCCGTTAAGGAATATCTTTTAACAATTATAGAAATAAACATTCACAACACGTGTTCAAAGTTTGTCGACATCTTAACTTTGTAAGTTTTCTTTCACGCTTACAACCTTGAAACCGATTTGCCACACTTCCAAACAAGTTTAGAATTGGTTCATCTGACTTTCAAGAACTATGTGATTGATCAAACCAACATTCAATCACAATCATGGGTTTACGGTTCTACCAAAACAAGTTTCGGTTCTACCTCCATGTGAATATTGTGCATAGTCACACTAGCTTCCCAAAAGTTCGGTTGACTAGGTACTAGGATTGGTTCCTCACATATATATGGTATCTAACTTATATGCGTTGCACGTGTCCATAGGATAGGTTCCCCTTTCTGCTATAAACCTTGTTGCACCCCATACAAGGATCGGTTCCCTTTGATGTACTGCACCCCTTACTAGGATCGGTTCCCTTTCCCTTACAAGTTCCCTTTCCCTTACAAGGATCGGTTCCCTTTCCCTTACAAGGTCAGACATACAAAATCCGATCATACCACAGGTGATTACTTAAGATCGGTTTTACTAATAAAAGTTATACCAATACATAAGTCGGGCCTTTGTGAATGGTTCTACCAAGAACACAACAAGTTGTGAGCGGTTATACTCTATCACACATATTGGTTGTTCATAAGATATGCAATGAATAACAAAACCAATAACACCTGGCAATTTCCTTTTCGGTTCACAAACAAGTTTATGAACTTACTTCCTTAGAACACATGTAAACATTGTTCCCTAGGATGAAATCCTCACCTCATACCCATACATAATCACAATAGCATTCAAATTATTATGGCGATGTCTTATCTACAAAGTTTAATGGTTAAGCAATAAACCTCGTATTGTATTCCTTAATACTATGTCTATCTAGAGTTCAAATATGCTTCGCAGTTATATTTTCAATATGCACGACTTGAAAGATACGTTAGGGAATGAAACAGTTCAAGTCAAATATCACTAACCTTAAGTGGAAGGATGATTGTTGTCGTTGTAGCTCCTTGCTTCTTCACATCTTCAAGTCTTCGCAATACTTGTAATGTCTCATATCCTAATACTTTCAAGCTAACCTATATGAAGTTTAACTCTAGTACATAATCAAGCGACTCTTAACATGAGTTTTGATTCACTAAAATATGACAACCAAACTTGACATACCAACGCTTGGTGGGTTCAACCGAGCCATGCTCTAACATGACCAAATTAGCCCTAGTCAGTACACTAGTGCACTACAAACCACCAGTCGTCATTAATTTCTGAGCCAACTTGCCATCGCAGTTATGAACAATTTAAATCCATTGAGAATGTATGCGTAGCTTCTGGTCTTTGACATAAATAAGGAAGGTTGTAATAACGAAAGGGACATGTTATAACAACGACTTAATAAGCTCTTTCATTAAATCAATCCACTGGATTCAGGCCTTCCTATTTCGAGGGTTTTTCCTTTTTCCACCTTATCTGCAAAGTCTGGATATCCTCGTTTTGTAAGAGAAAGTCTGCTCTGTAAATAAATTTGACATGACATATGCTTCAATTAGATTGTTCTGTGATAAAGATAGAACATATGAGTCAGTAAATTCCCTAAGAAATATGATTTGAACCTACTATATCCCTTTTTGAGACCCACTTTCATCACATTAGAGGTGAACCTGGCAGTGGATGGATGCAACAAAGGAAACCTGGGAGAAGAAGGCAATAACCAAAGAGAGCTGCTTTTGCGCCATGACTCGCCTCATATTAACATAGTAGAGATCAGACACCGCCACCGTCATCTTCGGAATGAATAGGTTTGGATCAAAACCTCTATTTGATTCAATAGTTTTTTTTTTATTTTATTAATTGAAAGAGTGCCACAGGGGCTTTTATTGAAAGGGGAGAAGCATTTATACAAAGCTGTTTGGAAGGGTTGTGAGCCTAGCAAAAAGTTGCGCTCCAACGCCTTTTTGGATAGCTATTCCAATTATTTGAAAGAGAGAGCTGCATACCTTATAGTTAGCATCATAGTTAGCTAGGCAGTTACTCAATCTGTTCAGAAAAACAACAAAATCATTTCCTAATTCACCCAATGTGGCGAAGGATAAAACACCAAAGATGTATCCATGGGACGTGCATTTGCCTAAACATTTATTTTATTAATATTAAATTAACTTATTAATTACTTGATCAAATTTTCATATATACGGAGAGATATGTTTGTACACAATATATACCAATTGCCTAACCAATTGTTCGTCTTCTGAAATTAAACATGAAACGGATGATGATTAATCATGAACCACAATTGGGGGATGTCAAAACTAATTGGGGGATAGAGGAAAAGGACAAAACTTGGATCCAAATATCAATTCAGGGTCATCCCTTATCTAAGTGTTTTACGTAATACCTAATCTACCCCTCACTAATCATGTTTAGTGGTTAAATATAATTAGGTAAGTTAATAGTTTAGTTTGATAATCATTAGAATAAATCATTATCATTGAATTTGTTGGTGCAACAACATTAAATCAAGATATTTATGATCATGAAAGTTTATGGGAAGAACCAACCATGAAAGTAAACAAGCTGAATATACAAGTGCTCCAATTAGTCATATATAGGTATTAATGTATTGAAATTTGATTTTTTTTTCATTGAATCCGCCATTGTTACGCCTGAAAAACTCAGTGCCGGCATGGTAAAAGTATTATCGAGCATGCCGGGAGAGGTGCCGGCATGGTCGATTCTCAAATGAACCATGCCGGTTTGAGGACAAAAACATACAGAAAATAATTGTCTGAAATAGCAAGTATCGGCATGGTATTCATCCTGAATAACCATGTCGGAACTCAGTATCGGCATGGTATTCATCCTGAATAACCATGCCGGAACTCAGGAACCCAGTATCGGCATGGTCTTCATCCTAAATAACCATGCCGGCACTCAGTACCGGCATGGTCTTCATCCTAAATAACCATGCCGGCACTCACTACTGGCATGGTCTTCATCCCTACCGAATGTAAAAAAAAAAAATTCAAAGTGAGGACCCGGCAGAAAAGGAGAAGGGAATTCGAAAGGGAGTGAGAAATGTTTCGAATTTAAAAGGGAGTAGGGTATATTTATGTTTGATTTAGCTTTTATTGTTTTAAAGGGTAGTTTCGTATTTTCGCCCCCAAAAAACACCCCTTAACAAACACTATTGGTTGGGGGAAGTATATTATATCCCCCAATTAGTTTTACTATCCCCAAATTGCGCGTTCTTAATCATCCATCAATCAAAATATAAGCTTTTATCATTCTCCACATTTCGAAATATATTATTATTAATCGGAGAATATTACAGTGGTCTATGTTGTTTGTTCTCCTAGCTGGTTTATTATATTATTATCGTCTTTTTTCTAACAAATCCCATTTCAAATCGAGAAAATAAAATTCAGAACATGAAATCGACGACCTCTGATCATGTTTGGGCTTATTTAATCTTTCTAAATTACAAGTTTTTTGAGTGACGTTTCTCGTTAGTAATGGTGATTGGTGGGTATTAAAGATAGGTTGATAGTGGCGTAGCAAAGAGATGGTGGTACTTCGGGAGGACGAAGAGTACTCAACATGGGTATTTTGGTCTGAGTCATGGTAATATATGGACCAGGTCATAATTAGCGAGTTGACTATAGTTTTTGCTCTCCTCAGATCGCTTTTTTCTCTCACTCTAACAAAAATCTTGCAACATGTAGCAGTGTTACTTCTTCTGCCTCTTCTGCTGATGCACATTTGAAACTTCCCATTTCGGCTCCTCCAAATTGCGCAAGACAAAACCGAAACCTACATTAGTAACTGCAGATATCCATGAAGCATCACTCTTTAGTTTGTAAGTATTGACAGTAGTCAGTTTCCATGATTTATCTCTACGTAATGATGTTTCTATTGTCTGTTTTGTTTAGAGATTTAAATATGGATGCCAATATGCAAAATGATTCAAAATGGCCATAGTTAATTGGGTAGGAGATCTGATTTTTTCCTCAAAATTTTTGAGGCATCTCTCCTTCCATATGAACCAGCACTTGTTCGAAGCCAAGGCCATTGATATTGAGGTCTCATTCTCATTCCTTCATTCATTATAATTCGCTAAAAAAGATTTATCATTTATAGAGGTTGAAGTTTGAGATACTCCTTGTATATCCATTGTGATAGATTCCACACTTCCTTCGCATATGCACAGTCAAAAAACAAAAGTTGTTTTCGACAAAAAACACATTTAGTATCCACATTTAATATAGATCCCGGTTTCTCCCTAGTAGGTAAAACATCTTGTAAGCATTTCCAGACAAAGAGTTTAACTATCTGGGAAGTGTTCATGCTCCACAGTGTTTTCCATAATTTTTTAGTAGTGTTAGGAACTGAAGCAGAGGTACTCATAAGTTTTTAGTAGAGAGACTTCACAGAGAATTCTCCATTTATGGTTAAAGACCATCTCGGTTGATCCTTTTTTAAAAACTCCTTCCTTATTTGTATATAGCCTTATGTTCACGATTTCAGAGACAAGAAAACTGTTAAATAGAGCGTTGAGTGTAACCTGGTTCCACTTTTTGGTGTTAGAGTCAATCAACTATGATACAAATGCTATTTGAGTTTTTGAAGCAAGAATAGTTTGAGCTAGAACTGTATTCCTTCCTGGTATCCATCTGTCATTCCAGATGTTTATCGATTTCCCATCTTCTACTTCCCAGAGACTATATTTCTTAATTTATTCAATTCCTTGGAGAATGCTTTCTTAGAGTGCAGAACTCCTGATTTTTTAAAATATTTCCCTTTTAGTATTTTTGCCCAGAAATCATCGGGATTGCTTACTAATCTCCAGAAAATTCTATTGATCATAGCTAGGTTTACTTTGCTTTCTTTTTTGAATCCTAGGCCACCCTGATCTATTGGTTTACATAAGAAGTCAAAAGCTTTAATGTATATCCCTATTGAATTACATTTTTCCCCACAACAAAAGTCCCGCTGGATGGCATTAATTCTGGATGTTATCTTCTTAGTTAAAATGAAACAACCCATAGTAAAAATAAGCATACCAGAGAGGACTGATTTGTTTAGCACTATTTTACTAGGTTGAGATAGAGTTTTTCCTATCCATCCTTTGATTCTAAGTTCCATTTTCTCAATTATCCTGTCAAAAGCTTTCAATTTAGATCTATTAATAAATAAGGACACGCCTAAACGTGTATCTTTTGTATCGATCTTTTTTTATCTTTAGGATTCGCGAAATTATCCTTTTATGTTTACGATGAACCTTTTTACTGAAAAAAAAGGTCCAAATTTTGAGAACTTTATTACTTGTCCAGATGCTGAGTTGAACATATTTAAGGCATCTAAGAGATTTTTGCAGCTGTCTAAATCAGCTCTTGTGAAGAGAAGCAAATCATCTGCGAAGAACAAGTAGGTTATTGGCGTAGCATTTTTTGTTAATTTGATACCCTGAATTTTCTTTTTAGCTTCCAAATTAAGTAGAAGTCTTGAGAAGACTTCTATCTATAAGATGAAGAGATAAGGGGATAAAGGATCCCCTTGTCTAATACCCCTTGAAGGCTTGAAATCCTTTCAGGGATGACCATTAAGAAGAACAACAATAGAAGAGGAGGAGATGCACTGGAAACTTAGTTCGCACCATTCTTCAATATAGCCGAAAGCTTGTAAAGTTTTGATTAGAAACTTCCAACTTACCCACGAAGGCCTTCGACATGTCAATTGACCCTATATTTCTTGTTTTCTTCTTGCTTTTTTTCATTGTATGTACTACATCATGTGTTACCATGATGTTATCAAAAATTTGCTTAGAAGACAAAAAGGCTAATTATAGAGGAAAAATGATGTTTTGAAGAGATTTTTTGAATCTATTTGCCGTTGTTTTTGCTATTACCTTGTATGGTGTGATCAAAGACCAATTAATTTGAAATTAGTTGGTGTTCTAGGATTTTTTTATTTTTGGAATTAAAAAGCGGAAAACTTTGTTTAAATCTTTGTGTAACGTTTTTGTTTTAAAAAAATCTTGAACTACAACCAATAGTTAATTTTCTACAATTCCCCACTAGGCACTAGTTGATTTCCTAAAATGCGTACAGATTAACCTAGCATTTTAGGGGCGACCCCGAAAGAATTAGGGGCGACTTTTTTATTCCCAACCCATAGACAAGGTTATGGGATGTCCTAATGGTTCGGAGAATACCTAAATGCCCTTCTATAATCGGTAGTTTAGGATTGGTTTTAGCAACCGATTATGATTTCTATAATCGGTAGTTTAGAATTGGTTTTAGCAACCGATTATAATTGTGTTCTTCTCTTCTTTCTTTGTTTTGAAAAAAAAAAATTTGGGGCTACTATCAGAATCGGTATACAATAAACATCACACAACTACCGATTGTGAAAGTAGAGAAATCCGAAGTTTCATTTGTTTTGCAAAAATTGAATATGTGGCTACTAACACAATCGGTAGATTGTGAACATCACGAAACTACCGATTGTAAAAGTTGAGAAAATTGAAATTTGGGGCTACTATCACAATCGATAGATAATAAACATTATCTACCTAGTGATTGTGAAAATAGAGAAATTCCAAATTCCATTGGTTTTTGAAAATTTCGAATTTGGGGCTACTACCACAATCGGTAGAAAATGAACATCATAAAACTACCGATTGTACAATCGGTAGATAATAAACATCACGAAACTACCGATTGTGAAAATAGAGAAATTCCAAATTCCATTGTTTTTGAAAAAATTGAATTCGAGGCTACTACCACAATCGGTAAAAAATGAACATCATGAAACTACCGATTATGTTTGTGTAGAGAATTTGAAAATTTAAGAATTTTGGCAAAATCCAATTTTGGGACTACTTTGTAATCGGGAAGTTAAACGAACTTCATTTACTACCGATTATGTTAGTTCATTTACTACCGATTATAATCGGAAGTTAAATAAACTACATTTACTACCGATTATGTTTGTGTAGAGAATTCGAAAATTTAAGAATTTTGACACAATCCAATTTTTGGGCTACATTGTAATCGGAAGCCAATTAAATGTCATTAACTACCGATTATTGATATATTTTGGCTAAGTAGTTTACAATCGGTAGATGCGGTAATCCATTATATACCGATTTTTGGTAGTTTGGCCATTAAAAAATTTCATGATGTTCTCCCGATTATAAACTTAACCACCGATTCTGGGTAGTTTTTCTCGATTGTAAACTTAACTACCGATTATGAAGGGTAGTTTGGCCATTAAAAAAAACGGGAAATAAGGGTTGACTTTATTTTACATTAGGGTCCCTTTTTTATCATATGTGTCGCCCCTAATTCTTTCGGGTCGCCCCTAAAAATGCCAGACAGATTATGAAGTGGTTTTGGGAATCAGCAGATGGCCATGAATTTCAGATTTTTAGCTATCCATAAACAAAAGACAAAAGGGGTACGTGTCGGACACATGACAATTAGAGGAATCGTGTGGACACAAAATAATTGAGAGAGAAACGACAATAAAATAATTTCTTCAAAGTGACCCATTTCTCACACCAGAAAACCTCATCTCTCCCTCCATGGCTTCTTTACTGGCTAATGGTAGTTCAAGATTTACTCCACAATCACCAATAGAAACATCAAAAACCCTAAAAGCTTTTACTCCAAGAATCGAAACCCCAAAATTTCTAATCCCCAATGTAAGGTTTCCCAGAATACGTGCAGAATCACAAACAGTTGACCAAGCAGCTTCATTAACAGGTAATAAACCTTCTTCAACCTCTAGCGATGCAATCGATAAATTTCTTCAAAGAGATTATAAATGGGGATTTGTATCAGATATTGAATCTTTTTCAATACCTAAAGGATTATCAGAAGAAACAGTTAGGTTTATTTCTGCGAAAAAACAAGAACCTGATTGGATGCTTGAATTCAGGTTAAAATCTTATGAAAAGTTTTTGAAGATGAAAGAACCTAATTGGTCTGATAATAGGTATCCACAAATTGATTTTCAGGATATGTGTTATTATTCCGAACCAAAGAAGAAACCCACTTTGAAAAGTTTAGAAGAAGCTGATCCTGAGCTTCTCAAGTATTTCGAAAGATTAGGGGTTCCATTAACTGAGCAAAATAGGCTAGCTAATGTTGCCGTTGATGCAGTATTTGATAGTGTTTCCATTGCAACCACGCATAGAAAAACTTTAGAAGCTAAAGGTGTCATTTTTTGTTCAATATCTGAAGCACTTAGAGAATACCCAGATTTAGTCAAGAAATATTTAGGTAAAGTTGTTCCTTCTGAGGATAATTACTATGCTGCACTGAATTCTGCTGTGTTTAGTGATGGATCATTTTGTTATATCCCGAAGAATACGGTTTGCCCAATGCCAATTTCAACTTACTTTCGAATAAACGCTATGGAGACGGGACAATTTGAGAGAACCCTTATAGTTGCAGAAGAAGGGAGCATGGTAGAATACCTGGAAGGGTGCACTGCCCCTTCTTATGACACGAATCAGCTTCATGCTGCTGTGGTAGAGCTTCACTGTGAGAAAGATGCAGAGATTAGATACTCAACTGTGCAAAACTGGTATGCTGGGGATGAGGAAGGGAAAGGTGGGATTTATAATTTTGTTACAAAACGTGGTCTCTGTGCAGGGGCTCGGTCTAAGATATCTTGGACTCAGGTTGAGACAGGCTCTGCGATTACTTGGAAGTACCCAAGTGTTGTTTTGGAGGGGGATGATTCTGTGGGAGAGTTCTATTCGGTTGCATTGACTAACAATTATCAGCAAGCAGATACAGGGACTAAAATGATACACAAGGGAAAAAGAACAAAAAGTACTATTATCTCTAAGGGTATTTCGGCTAAAAATTCGAGGAATTGTTATAGGGGGCTTGTTCAAATACAACCAAAGGCAGATTATTCACGAAACATTTCGCAATGTGATTCGATGCTTTTGGGCGACCAAGCTGCTGCTAACACTTACCCTTACATCCAGGTATTGCTTTTCCGATTTTGTGACATCTCCTTTATTTTATTTTATTTTATTTTTAAAGGAAACATCTTCTATGATTGTTCGCTTGCTCTCACTTCACTTTAACAACTAGATTTCCTACATCTAGGTTTCCAGGTGATATGTTATTTTTTGGTTGGTTGTCCATCTAAATGAAGTTTAGTGTGGTATAGGGATGATTTAACCTCTTTGCAGTTTGTACTAAGGGACAAGGAAATATAGTTCTGAATGCTGCATTTATCATGCATACCCGTGGAATGTTTTACACAGGTTTCTTGTGGCCACTGACCTCTGTAAACCCTCAGGCTAAACCGTCTTTGTCATTCTCTCTCCCATTCTTCTCCCACAATTGGAGGAAGAAAACAATTTTTCTGAAAGATACCACCTCCCCCCCTGCGGATACGGTTAAGATAGCATATTAGCATGGTCCTTGCCTTATGCTGAATGTACCAAGACAAGAGTCCACTCTTGTCCAAATTCCAAAATACACATATTCAACATTGTTCATGAAGCCACATACACATATTCTAGAAGTTTTTGACAACAGGCAGATCAGCCTTAGAACTTTGAAAGTTGGCTTGTTTCTTTGGTGATAGTAGGAATTTTATTTTATTTTTGCTTTACTTCCAGAATCTTAATTTTACTTCTGACAAACAATTAGGTAAGGAACTCCAAATCTCGTGTAGAGCATGAAGCCAGTACCTCGCAAATTGGTACAGATCAGCTATTCTTCTTTAAGCAGAGAGGAATCGATCAAGAGACGGCCATCAAAGTCATGGTTTCTGGGTTCTGCAGGGATGTTTTTCAAAAGCTTCCAGATGAATTTGGTGCTGAAGTGAATGAGCTCTTAAGCTTGAAACTTGAAGGCTCTGTTGGGTAAATGATATTACGGCGACTAACACACATGCCATCCTGTTCTACACCTTTTTTATTCTTTACTTTGCTTTGTTTGATCTGGTTCTTCTTGTATAAAGTCTGGAAATTATGTTATATAAACCATTTCTGAGCTAATGCTGGTAGAGAGATGGGTTCTCCAACCATTTAGTTTCACATGTATGTACTATGTAGTGTGTACTGTGTAGTCACTCTTGGAGTTTATTATACATGCCACCTTTTAGTTTTAAGATTATTTTTTTTGCTACTGTCACGTGCACAAGTTTGGTGTATCTATGTTGTATTCCATTTAGGGATGGTGATCCAATGGTTGATCTACGCATTCAAGAGATTTCCCGTCATGCAACCTTGGTTGGGAGCTCCTAACATCATACTCACACTTGCATCACAGCGTTTGCAAGGGACTAACTGAAAGTCGATACTGCCCAATATACCTGGACTAGATTTAGATACCAAAGCGCGAATTCACTAAAGGGAAGTAACATGTAAATTAGCACCTAATACTGGCAGCAGTCTTCTGTCCTGTTGCAAGGTTCGTCAAAGAGGATTCTACCAAACTGAAGTGATTCGTAAAATGCTATCTGTGTAGAAGGGTCGATCGTGAAGCGTTCCAATGAGATTAGGCAGTCTACACTCTCAAGTCCCTTTTTTTTTTTTTTTTCTGATCGGTCTTGGTTTCCAGACTTGGTCGTCCCTAGTTTACTCAAGAAAACCAATTTCCTTTTTGGAGATGTAAATTTCCAACCATGTTATGCACAAATTGCATAGCAGATGACAGCAGCTATAACAGAAGGTTAAATCAAAATGGTTTGTATTACAGAGAATATAAGATTGAGGTATCAATACTACTACAGATACATATATAATGGTGTTATTCAATGCAAAGGGTACCCTGATCAACAAACAACATGGGAGACGCTGACAATTTGTTTAATGCAGAACTTCGTAAACAATACCATTAACAAAAGCTACCATTAACAACCCAATATTTCTCTAAAGAGCATTTTTCAGATTCATTTGCTGAACCAGGTAATTTTGGTCCCCTTCTCATTGAGATAACACCTGAAAACCGATGCACCAAAATCACAACATCATATTAAGAAGACTAAACAATTAAGCCAACTGGAGTACTGAGTGACAACCAATGTCTAAACACACCATAGACAACTACTCTCACCTGACTGACATGGATTCATGGTAAACCTTGGAGCTCTGTTTTTATGAACTAGCGATGAATTTCATGTACAAACTCAGCATAAATTAAAGAGACCAAAGAAAACTACATAGAGAATATTGGTTACTGTATACAACTAGTAGAAAGCATAATAGCACAGCCATAACTTTGATAATGCAAGTAGGCTAGCATACAAGGTAGCTATATAACCAAAGTTCATTAAGTCATTACTTACATAATGTATGCAGTGAAGACAGGAATTTCGAAGTAAAAACAGAAATAACCAAATCAGGAAGAAATATAAACGGCAACAGACTATGAAGAGCTCAATGGCATTAAAATAATACAGTTTTCTGCAGCGACAATCCTGTCTAATGCATGTGATGATAGAATTACACCATCAATGAAAATTTAAGATTGCGCGCGACAAACTTGTCAAGTACTACATTCGATTAAGGAAAGAATTACTGGATTATTGAGGTTCTGCAGTAACCGCCTATTCAATTTAAGCATGTCAGAATATCGCACAATAGAAAAACTACATGTACATAAATGCAAATCTAATGCAATCATATAAACAAAAACTAGCTAAGTGGTTCATTTGTTTGTTATATGAAAACCTTAGTTTATAGATGTGACAGATACTTGGTAGTAGAGTACAATATACAACACATGACTTTGGTTCAAATCAAATCACTAAATCTACCTTGTAAAGACACAAAGTTATATAATATAAGACGTTAATCCAACAAAATGAAATGAAGCAAAAATAATACTAAGAAAACCAACTCAATTTCCAGCTTGAGACAATAAATGAACAATTCAATCTGTTACTGATCCTATCATATCAATATTCTGACTGCCCTGTGCCTTGAACCAAATATGAAGAAAGTTCATCTAGTCTAACTAAGGCTTTCTACAACACCTTTGTGTCTCAGCAATGAACATATATATTTAAGAACAAAAAAGTTAAAGTAAAATCGTTAAGAAGAAATTAAATGATATTAAGTTTAATGTTCTTGCTGGCATTAATCATGAAGACATTTTATTGCAATGACAAGCTGTCCTGTAATGCGGTTGGCATTTAGATAACGATCACTTACAGTTAAAAGAAAACATCAATTAGATTGCTTACCGATACTACGCAAAGACAGAATGCACACTTCAGTTCAGGCAAGATTACTACAACAGCACAGTCCGAGGTACCCCATCCCGATCCCGACTTCAATTAAGGAAATAACAAAGTACTTGATACTAATTGATAGAACCTTCAAGATAACACAGCATCTTAATCTGAATTTGTAAGGATATTTCATTATAGAACCGCTACATTTGCTTATAATCTAGTAAAAGTGAATCCCACTTTCTCAAACCAAAATGATACTTAATAATTGAGTAGACTGCACAAGACTTGGGTTCATTTCAAAGCAATCAAAATACCTTTCAAAACCATAGTTTATGCAATTTAAGACAATAGCCCTATGAACTCAGTTTAAATGAAGCTGTATATGAACAAATTGAAGCCAATTATGGTTCTGTAAATTGCCCATTCAATCTGTAACTAAATCCTATCAGATCCAAGGTATACGCCGCCAAATCAATCGATTAAATACACAGCAAATATAGAAATAATAGCCTTTGATTTTATTTACTCAAGTATTTCAAGGTGGATTAAATCCACAAATCGAGAAGTGAGACAACAAATCTACAAGAACTAAAACTAAAAAAATATAAAAAAACATAATTCTAATGAGAAACAAGAAGATCTGCACTAATTAAATCCATAATAGAAAGAGGATTATTAGAATCAGAAAGTACTGGACTAGATGGATTACTACTAGAAATCAAAAATGAAAAAGACCGTGGTGCAACAAGTTTCTTCCTTTGTGGACATCTAGGGTTGAATATCCTTCCAGTAAAACAAGGAAAACCTTCGTTAGAAGCCATAGCTGAGATCTGATGATTCTGAACAGCTGCTATTGCTGCTGATGTGACCGATGCCGCTGATATCCCCAATTTCGATGCTGAGACTCTAAATAAAGAGATCTGAGATTTAGCTCTTGAATCTCTTATTTGGGCTAAGGCTCCTGGTTTCAAGTATCTGTGATAACCTTCTTCTCTTTTTGGTGAAGCTGATTTGCTTCTGATTCTTCTATTCATATTGACTTGATTTGATTTCTAGGGTTTTTCAGTTGACTGTAGTTGACTGATTTTCTAGGGTTTCTTTGGTTGTGTAGCTTCTTAGAACCTGTAGAACAAAGACTCTGATTTACTCAGCGACTGAAGCGAGAGAGCGAGAGAGAGAGACCGAGGGAAAGAGAGAAGAGTGGGATGAAGGAATTAGAACTGAGATGGGGATTTTAAGGAGGAAGGGATTAGAGAGGCGGGAAAATGAAAATGAATGGTGGGAAAAATAAAATGAAATGAAAATTGGATTTTAATTGTTTTAGATTTGGAATTTAAAAGATAGCAAGGTGGGCGGGAGAAATATATGGTTTTCGAACCTAACATGACCACTTTTTATTATCTCTCATCACTATGTCTTGACACGTGGAGATTGCGATGCAGATTTCATGAGGGTGGGATTTTGTTGTGTTATAGTAAGATGTGACTATTGTATTACAGATGCTGTTTTTCGTTGGATTGGTCAATCTTTAACATTAACGGTTGAGGTTTGCTCACTTTTGATTTTTGTTGGATATTTGATACATGGGATACTGAGGAGTTTTATGTCAATTTCGGTAAAGTTTAGGGTTTCGGAAGGTGTGATGAGTTTGTACAACTTGGTAGGCAGGCCATGAGATTTGTCTGAACTTTGAATGTCTAAAAGAAAGAAATGTACAACTAAAAGTGAGGTTATTTTGGGAAATTTAGCACATCAGAACACGTGATGGTTTATGACTGAAATTTGGTTAGCAATTTATGAAGGTTGTACCGATTTGCCATTGAGTGATTGTTATTTTGGGAAATTAAACTTGTAACAAATTCATGAATGTTTTATTAATGTAGAAATTGAGGTTTAGTACCAAAGTTTGTGGACT